>CM062351.1:52727744-52763974 GCA_031216105.1 Dalbergia cultrata | reverse complement strand
CAACGGTGAGTGGGTTTAAACTCATAATCATACTTTTGGTCATTATTAATATTTTTTCATATTATATAAATTATTTGTGAAATTTTAGAATGATTTATGTCAAGAGAATATATTGCTATAATTATGCCTGTTTTAGAAATATTATTACTTTTACAGTTATCATGAAAATTAATCATTTTAGCAAAACACATGGGACCATAATTGATACCTTGCATGTTATAGAATATCTTTTTCCTAGTTTATGAAATTGTGAGACCTCAGTTTAATGTTTACAGTAGAAATATTGATTATCATATTTTTAGACTATGTATTTCCTATGAAAATTTTAGAATATTAGATATGATTTATTGAAAGTGTTGAATAAAGTATAATTCATAACAATTGTCAGATACATATTCTATTGATTACTGAAATCACTATGTCTACAAGCTGGCGATCCCTTGGGCATGATTTTAGAATCTCAGTTATGCTACAGTCAAATTGTTAGAATTATATGAATTCAGAGCTTTTATATTTATTTGGTTTATGAACAAAATATTTTATATTAATTAGTGAGAAAGCATCAATGAGTTAATGGTCCGTAGATTGATCGTTAACCTGGCCACCAAGTGGTCCGCTAGAGGACTAGCTCACCCACAATAAGGAACCTAGTGAGGTGTCCATTTATGGGACCTAGTTAGGTGCTCCATCAGTTAACCATTGGCTCGATTTAGCTTATTCAAATTTCAGAGATAATTATGCACGAATAATTCATATTTCTCTACTAGATTATTGCCATAGATTGATTAATTTATATGTAATTATATATGTAATATATTTCACATCGATTGCATGTATATGTTATGTATTTTGTTATTGTCCTAGTGTGAGTTGTGAGTGGAGGCTCGCTCACTGAGTTTTGATGAACTCACCCCTCTCTTTTCCTTTCCCTACAGATACTGACAGCTTTGATTTGTGCCACAGGGATCCTCAGTGGTTGTGCTCACGGCTTCCTTGGTGAGCTTAAGCTTTGCAGTGGAGCTTATTGTCAATTATGTCAGTCTAGTAGTGCTCCAATAAATTGTGTAGGCAGGATCCCCAGACATGCATGATATATTTTCAGAATTTCTGTTAATTATTTTGTTATGTTTGGCTTTGGCCTAGAATATGAATTTTATGCAAATTTATGTTTTGAGAACAATTTCATATTATTGAAGTTTTAGTTGAACTTGAGATATTTTGAATAAATTTGGATTATTTATGCATATTAGTCGATTGCTAATGTGAGGCCAAACCTGTGGGGACCCAAATCCTCACGTGCCGGTCACACTCCTAGGTGGGTCGTGACACTCTCCAACCCAAGAGGTAAATATAGTGTATCCCAGTGAGAACCCTCCTATTCAAATACTATAATTTTGCAGTACCAAGGAGTAATAGAGATGATACCCAAAAATATTTCCGGTGTATATACCCACACCCTACACTCTAAGGGATTTACTCACACTCTCTATTTCCTTCTCACTCTCAGAAAAATAATACATTCTCTGTATATTTTTCTCTCTATGCAGCTTGTGTTCTTTGCTGCTCTGATGCATCTTCCGCTGCTTTGAACGCCTCTATTTATAGAGGCTCTCTGCGTATGAACGCGATCTGCGTTGCACGGCACCTAACACAAGTGCACAGTAAATTTTACTGTTCACTTGTTGAAAAAACTCTTCTCAGTATCAAACTCTTCACGCGTGAATAGTGATTTACTGTTTCATGCGTGAAAAATTCCTTTTCTCCACATTATGGCTTCAAATTTTTAATAGTGGGACCCAATGGCTGGACCCCACAAATATTGCAGCCACCAGAGCACAGAAAGATAGAGACATCTCTCCCGTCTTAAGAAAGAGTTCTAGTTGTACGTCGTGTTAGAGAATAAGATGCATACAAATATTCAAAGACTTAATTAGCAACATAAGATATATATAATACACATAAGAGAATAATGAACAATGGTATCATGACATGAATTATGCAGAACCATATAGAAAATAGAGTACCTGAATCAATTGATTTCGATGGTTGTCAATCTGCAAAAATATGAAAAATTTACTCACATGACATGCTATTATTCACCAAATACCAGCAGAAATTCATATGATTGATTATTAGTACCTGAATATTGATATAATGTTCAGTGTCATCAATATACCCTCGTAGCTGTAAGTGAAAAGTTGTATGACACTTAGCATATTAATCTTGAAATATTATTCACGCATCCATGAAATCAAACCAATGTTATTTAGGATAAAGCAGAAAATGCAGAACAACATGTTCAGAGTTCTAGTAAACATATATAAATTAAGAACACAAAGAGCAGTATAGTACAGAGGCAAACCATACGTTATAGTGTTCTAGTTTTCTGGCACTCTTAAGAAAACCTTCATCTATACATTAGGGGTGAATCTTTAACACATCTCACTTGTAGAACGAATTAATCACACATAGAATCACCTTCATTTCACAAAATCAATTACAAAAGCAATATTGGTTCATCAAATGTTAGTTAAACTATATGTGTGTATGGTCTATTTGATCCAAAACTTTGCCAAAAAAAAGGTTACGCAGTTAAGTGACGACCTGTGAATATTGTAATAGATAAAAATAATGGTGTACAGCAATAGTGCAGGAGGCACGTTATTTGAACCTCCCTTAGCACCGGATATAAATGGTATACATATGTCTGATGCGAGCTGTCGCGACTCACAACAAATTAAAATTTATAAAAGTGCTAAGTTGCACCAAAAATGTAGTAAAGGGCACAACTCAGGTCGTCTCACAAGGAAGTGTTACTAGTCAATTAGAAATTAGGGGTTTGGAGAATTAAGATTAAAGCAATTTAAATTAAAAGATAATAGCAACAAGGTAACAGCAACAATAAAGAAAGCACTAGTGCAAGGTATTCCTAGGATTGGAAATTAATTATCATTGACCAAATATTAAATCCATTGGCGGCTAATAGTAACAAATTACTAGCAATTCTACTAGCAATCAATCGACCTCTAGAATTTAATCAATGTAAATAACTAATAAACGACAATCGCCAATTTATTTAGAAATCACATCAATTTAATGAACCAATTGCTATAGCCTAACTGCCAATCGGAAAGTCAATTCTAATGTTCTCCCTCAAACATAAATCAATAGATCTATCAATTTATACCCAAAGGGTTTCCCTAAACGACGATCGCCAATTTAGTTATCCCAATAAAGATTATAGCAATCGCCACAATAATTATAGGAATAGAAACTGCAGAACATTAAGAAAACCAATGCATTTAATATCAAAAGAGGTCTCAAACATCACCCCAATCCATCTGGAAACCCTTACACTAGTAAACAAATCTACTCCTCTATCTCTAGAGGATTACAACAATAAAGATAAAAGAACCTGGAAATAATAGCAATGATCATCGCCACGATCTCCAAGACAAATCACCTTCACTAATGAAATCCTAAGAGAAAGAAGATGTAGAGAGAAGATGGAAAGAGATGTAGAGAGAGAGAGAGAGTTCTCCCAACTGAAACTCCAAAACTCCAAAGTCTGGAAAATTAGGGTAAAAGTCTGTAACATTCCTATATATACTGCCTTCTAAAAATAGGCCAAAGCGGGCCCAAAAATAGATGAAATAAGGTCTTCTGTGTCATCGCACGAAGGCTGAAGATCAGCTATGGCGCTCACCAGTGAGTAATGCTGATAACAGTCAATCTTCTGGGTGTTGTTGAGCGCTGCAGCACTAAATAGCGCTGCAGCAGTAGACAGAATAGAATTTTTCCTCGACACCAGAAATAGTGATTGTAGCCCTTTGAATAAGCTTTCCAACGCCACCAAAATCACCTCAATCGGAGATCTGTAGCTCCAGATATTGCAAAAATACTGACTAGAGGTCAAGTTTGACAGCATCAGAACATTAGCAACCTTTAATCTTGCAACTTAGTTTTCACCAAGATACTCTTAGAACTGGGTTTTGAGCTAAACATAAAAGTTATAGAAGACTTCTTGAGCTTTCCAAAACATCCTTTTTCATCTCAATCTGATCCCTTGTTCTTTGACATTTTGCACTTGATCCAAAGCTCCTGTGCATAAAACCATACTCAAAGAGACAAGTTAAACGCAACAGCTTGTAATTACAAATTATTCCCAAAATCAATGCAAAAGCCAATAGTTCTATCAAAAGTACACAATGAGGAATAAATCAAATATCTAATTTATCACATCAATAACATAGAAAAACTCATGTAAAAAGCTAAGAATTAGAAGTAAGATAAGTGGCATAAATGCCTCTTATCAATGTCTAAGCCTAAAATCATAAGTTTTTGGGATGATTGGTTCATGATATCATATTAGAGTTTTCATAACAAAATGACTAAATATTCGATTTTTGTTATCTCTTATTTTGATAAAGTGTTCACATTTCAAACTAGAAAAAAGGTATTCATAGGAATCATAACATATTTCTCTGTATATATTAGCAAATATTAATATCCCAAAATAATATATGTCTGCTATATGCTTATAGTTATGATATATATAACATTTATACTTTACAGCATCCATTGCTTACAACAGTAAACACACGGACACTTACCGTGATTAATTTGTTCAATGTATGTGTCATCAATTTGTATGAAATAAGCCTGAAATATGAATATTCACCACTTAATTAACTATTTTTATTAAATGAAAGTTGATTAATTTTTAAATGTGCTAATCTTATAATAACCTCCAGTAACATTTCAAGTTCCTCCACATCATCTCCATCTCCAAGAAATGTTGCCACACTTGCTTTTGGTATTTCATATTAAGCAGTGGGGGAGGCACCAAATCCAATGATAGATGATGATGCGGCTGCCAACTTTCTTGAGAAGTATAAGTCAGCCATGTCATCATCATCATCCATTAATTGTTCAAGCTCATCTCTCACCTGCAGCAGATATATAACATGAACTAATAGTGACATGATGCAAAATTAATATATAATTAATTTGTACACCAAATAAATCAAATCTAGGCAGTTTAATTTGCAATCCTTTTGGACTCGATAAACCCGATCATAAATCCATAACCGGGACAATGCTGTGGAAGACGTCAAAGAATGCAATTAAGTGAAATAATTTTACAAGATAATTTAAAATAAACTTTAAATTTACAAGATATAAAAGTGAAAAATAAAAATAAAAACTTCTAACATAATACTTAAGAATTACAATAGTTTATCACATTAATCCTTAACCACACATTAATTTTTAAAAATGCTTACATTTACAATTTAAACTAATTTTTCAAAACTGTATTATGATTTTCTTTTTAAATTACCGTGGTATCTAAAGCTAATTTTCTTATGAACCAACTTGAGATACATTCATATATAAAAAAAGAGTGAAAAAAGAGTGAAACATATATGTTGTTTGTGTCTCAATGTCCTCTCTTGGCCAGACTTAAATAAGGTCAAAATCAAATTAGACGCTAGCATTGGCTTAAGTAAAAAAAAAAAAAAAGTTGGGCAATCAATTAATAATTATAGATTTTAACCTGATAATTGGCATTTGATTCAATAAATGATATTAGCGTCGAAGTCATAAGTTCCATTCCTAAAATGACACAAACTACTGGTAGGTGTTGGGAGGCATGTTCATTTGTATGCTAAGAGCTGCAAGGGGGATGGTTGTTAATGGTGGGCCAATTTTCTACCTCATCACGCCTCAAATGGAGTCAAAGTTAATTGGATCGTAACACTTGATAATAGGGCTTATATGAAAAGAGGAGTGCTCTGATTAGTTGCTATAATTTTTAATTTAATGATAATAATCACTCGATTCAACAATGTGTATACGTACACATTCTCTATCCTTTTTCTCAATCCCTAAACAAGGTTGTATAAAAAGTGATATGAAAAATGGTTTGAAAATATTAAGTTCCAAGATACATTTGACCTTTCTTATATTTCTTTACATTTGGCGGCCTATTTATGTACCTATATTTTTTTCTTATACTATATTTTGCATACATCACTATCAACACATGCATGTTACCCTCACACTTGAAAGCAGTCCAACGTATCAACATAAATAGGCAGAAGCTGCAGAATTTGTTTCACGTGCAAGTAAATTTAGAGGATAATCTTTTCCCCTGAAATACATATATTTAAACAACATTGCAAAAGTAGACATACCTTTTGAACCCTAGCAGTTAGTCTTGACATTGCACTCTTCAGTTTACGAACTCTTTCCAAATTACGACAATAGTCTGGTGATTAAAATAATTCAAATAGATCCAAAAAAAAAAAAACACCAAAAGGAAGTTTTCAAGAAATTACTAACAATAAAAAGGGACTTGACTCCAGAGGAAGGTTAAGATATGAAATTAGATCGAGCATATTACACATCAATTACAATTAGCCAACAAAATCCTTAAGAAAGTAAGAAACCATAGAATAGTATGACTCAATGATGATGAATATAAGCAATGAAATGGATAAAATATTTGAACAATGAGAAGGCAATTACATTCAACCACTTTCAAAAACCTTATTTTGTTAATATCTATATTTGAAGGGGCTGGGATTTCAGACCATTTAAAGCCAAAACAAGAAAAAAAATAAGAAACAAGGAAAATGAGGAAATCAATTAAACATGTACCTTGGAGGTAAGTTCATCTAATGCAGGATAAGTAGCCATCTCCAGTTCTGTTGTACGTGCGGCAAGGAAACTGCAAACTGCTACTAAAACCATCTCTAGTGCCCGGAATTCAAATGGTGACTCCGCATTTCCTTCAAATGAATGTTGACAAACTCAAGAATTATGTTTAGGCAAATTTGTGAAATCTCATTAAACTCAAGTTGTAAATAGACTCCTAAGAGCTTATATATTAAAAAAAAATAACTTTAAAAACATATTCTGGCTACTAAATATAATTACATGAGAACAATCTTCATACACTATCCAGTAATCTTTTACTGTCAGTACAGTACATGAAAATTAATCTCTAATTTGTTAGCATTCTTATAATTTGTTAGCAAAATTGACTGTAATTACTAATTTATAATTATTATATGGTTATACTAAAAAATTTAATTGTAAAAAAGTATTAATTCATGAAGTAGTAATATTTCAATTATAAGTATTGAAAAATATTATATATTCTATTACTTAAATTTGTACAGGCTCATTAGCCAATTTTTTTAAGCAATAACCAATGATCACGATATTTTAACATTTTTTTTCATTTTTTTATTTTTTATTTTCGTGGTGTTTCACAAAGTTTCTCCATATGTATATATATATATAGAACTATTTAGATTTATGTGATAATTAAAGTTATATTGCATCATCCCTCTCCTTAGAGTAGCGTAGCTTATATTAACTTTTGAAGGGAGAATCCAATTAAAAAAAATGATTTTAAAAATTCTTAAGATAATTTGAGATTTTTTTTTTATCAAAATTCTTAAGATAAATCATTTACATATTGATTTATAACCAAGTATAAATTCATACTTGTAAACTTATCGATAGAATCGAGATCAATTTACTAAAGTTTACTTAACTTATATAAATTTAACTATTGGCTGGAAAGAAAATTTGCATGAGTTAATTTATTTTAATATATAATAAGGTTGTAAACTCATAAAAATGTAAAAAGTTAAGTGGAAAATAATTTAAAAGTCATTTTTCATATAATTGATTAAAATGATGATTTGATAACAAGCAGTTCTAATGAATCCATTTCATTAACAGTAACAAAGGGAATAATTAATATGGTATTGAAACAAGGTGGGGAAAAAGACAAATTGTATTAGGATGTTGTCACTCAAGGTTCATGTGCACTATGTTACATAGGTATGGGTACGGTACTCATAGTAGGTATAAATATAGGTATAGGGTATTAAATTTTTTTAAAATTTAGGGAATGAGTACGGGAAGATATATTATATAAAAATATAAAATTATAATTAATAAAATAATTATATCATAAAATCAATAATTTTTTATGATATTAAAGTAAAAATATATAAAAAGAAATGAGATTTGAAAGGATAAAATAGTAGTTTAATTCATTTAATTATAAAATTTAATATTTTATAAAGATTAATTTACATTTAAGTAGTATTTACTTATTAAAATTATTGATTAATAAGTATCTAAAATATCCATCAAGTATTGATACTAGATACATATTTAGTATGGGTACTCCACCCATTTTGAAGTGTCCATTATATAATAAAGCATGCCATCCTCTTCAGCTGCTTCAGCATCATGTTGACCATCAGGAGATATGTCTTGACCGTCCCCTTGGCTTGTATGAGCGATAGGCATAGGCAACCTCCTTTGCAGTTCCTCAACAACAGGGACCACATTTTCATCTGTTGGTTCTTGCACAAACACCTAATATAATAAACCCAAAATTGACTTTGACATATGATCGAATTAATTGCTATATATCACAATATGGAACCAGTGACGATCAATCTTAAATTCTAGCTAGAAAACAACTAAATATATGATCCACAGATGAATTGTTGGTACGTGATAAAGGAAAAAAAGAAGAAGAATGAACTAACCTCTCGGGCGGTGATAATTGCCTTGATATGCTGAATCCTCAGAATTACAGAAGCAAAAAAAGGATAATAAAATTAATAGATTAAACCCATAGGAAGAAAAACGAACACTAGCAGTGTGTGTGGAGAAAATAGTGGAGGGGTAAGAGAGAAGGGGATCGAGAATCCTAAGAAAACGAGCATCAATGTGAAGGCGATGCATGATGTCATACTCGTCTATGTCCAGAAAAGAAGCGTGGCCACTCGCATCCAACTGAATCCAACAGCTCCGAGTCCGAGGAGACATGGACATGCTTGTCTTAATTGCTCACCACAGTTGCTAGCTCCTCCTGTCTCCCCCATGGCCGGCTATTCCAGTCAAAACTACTCCTAAACTCGACAATCACACTTTCACTTCCCAATTATTCCAGGTGAATATAAATCCAGGTCATGGTTGGAGCCAGTGCATATGGTTCATTTAACCTTAGCATCGCAATTTTTTTTTTTTTTGATATCGCATTATAACTTGATGACAATTATTTTCATATCGTTTATTATATTAATATTTTTTTCTAAAATAATAAAGAAAGCTAAATGTATATTGTCTATGTGTTAAAAAACTTCTATCCAAGAAAATACTTATTTAACTTTTTTACATATTGCTCATATGTTTATTGTCACTATAATAATTATAATTACAATGATAGTAATGATAGTCATGATGAATATATATTTCTTTGTCAATTAAGGCAACTTATTAAAAATAATTAGTCAGCATTGGATTATATAACTTGAGTTTATTTTATTCTAATAAGTCAAGATAATTGAACTTAATAAAAGAAGATAACAGTAGAATATGAGTCAAATGAAGAAACAATAATAAATCAAAATTCGATAAAAAAAAAATGGGAAAGTAATTAGCGTATATAACTCATTAACTAAAATAGTGAAAACGGATTTAAAAAAATAAAGGCACGCAACATATTTATAAATTTTGTAAAATGATAAAAATATTTTATTAATTAAATATAATATTTAATTAAATGCTAATTTCTAAATCATTTTCAAATGATTTACCAATATAAATGCCACATATATTTGCGTGCAAAGGAGAAAAAAAGTTTTATTAAAATCAATGATTGCATAGAGTTATTGAAATTATTTTATTCTTAATATATAGTATAATTGACTAACACTGTAAATTAATAATATATGAAAATTAGTTTCAAAACAAAATATAACTTTGCGCCAAAAAGAATGTATCAAATTGTATACTATAATTTGAGACTTTTCATATACAAGTGAGTATTTAGTTACAAATATTTAAAATACAAATTTGATTATATTATAATTTGTAATAATGTATATTCTATTAATAAATTTATAAATTGAGTTGTACAAAACAAAATTTATAAATTGAGCAAGATAATGTAATAGTGGAATATAGTTTAAATTTTATTGTAAGTAAAGAAGAAAGAGAAAATGGAGTGAATTTAGAAAGAAAAAAAGAAGAAGAGATATTCAAACTTTTCTTATATAAATTAATGGGTAGTTATAAATTTTTCAAAATCTAAATTTAATTATAGGTTTAAAAAAAGAGTAATTTTAGACGTTGTATAATAATTTTTTATGTGTGTCCATGCACTCTTAAAAAACATGCTTTGGAAGCATTTGCTTTGCTAACGATAGTGAAGTGTTATGGTTTATGGATGCCTTTTCTTATGACATAGACTTTTGGCAAACTCACCGTTAGGGTTGCCATTAAGCAACACTTCAAAAACGTAGCTTAAATAGTCAGAAAACGTTGCCTTTTCATACAGTACAGTTTAAGGCAACACTTCAAAGACGGATAGCCTAAACAGAGAGCAAGCGTTGCCTTTTCTTTCTAAGGCGACACTTATCAAACGTTGGCTAAACATAGACCAAGGGCCGATTTTGGCGAACTCCACTGATGTTGCCATTTCTCATATCTATTTTCCCCCTCCTCCTGTTTCCCATAGCACTCACTTGCTTGGCACCATCTCCTCCTCCTTTTCCATAATCACTTGCAGCAAACGATAGATTCTAAAGTTGTCTCTCTCCATGGACGAGCTCATCAGCAATGGAGCAAGTGTTTTATTTATTTAGTTCACAGAATTTTCTTTTATCTTGTGAATCTGATCGAGAAATTTTGAGTATGCTCAGTTCTTCTAACTAGTTCTCAATTATTAGAGTACCTTGTTTTATTGTAAAGTCTACAATCCTTTTTAATGTCTTTTTTTTTTTTCCAATCTCATGATACTTAAATTTAGAATCTCGATTAATTAAAGAAAATAATATCAGAATCTAACAGAGTAAGTCACTTGAGTAAGAGCTAATGCACATATTTTTTTGTTCGAAATTATTTCATGTATTCTTAAAATTAATCACTATAATACCTAACAAGGGGCACCGATATAAAAATTTGAGTAATTTCGTATCGGCATAATCATGTCCCCCAAATTTGTGAAAAATAAATTTGATTACTTAAAAGAACAAAGATTACTTATATATTTAAAATATTAAAATAATTTCACATTATTATTTCAATAAAAGTATCCTTGTTTTTTTTTTGTTGCATAAAGTATCCTTGTTCTGCATAACATGTTTTTCTCCGCTTTCGTTGGAATTGTAATTGTAATAATAATAATTAATTACCAGCCGATTCCAATATACAAACCAAACCCTTTTCTTTTCTGACCCGTCAAACAAATGAAAAAACTTTCCCAGGACCAAAACCCAAAACCCAAAGGCAGCCCTCGTTTCTCACGTTGAATTGAAGTTTAAGAGGACAATAAGGGTCTTGGGGGCGACAACTACAAAGCTCAGCTCAACGCACGCACGCACACAATCACATCGATCTTGGATCTCTCCGCCGCCTGTAAGCCACCCACCATGTCGCGCTCCCTCCAACTCTCCGCCACCGTTTTCGGCGCCACCCACTCGCACTCCCACTCACACTCCCACACTCTCGCCCACATCGCAACTCCCAAACTCTCCTTCTCCAATACCAATCCCAATCCTTCCTTCTTTCCCCTCAGCATCCGCGCCTCCACCAACGCACCCGCGCCACTCCACGTGTCGACGGCCGATTGGAGCAGCTCCGCGATCGAGGTTGACGCCGTCACGGAGGCCGAGCTCAGGGAGAACGGGTTCCGCAGCACCAGGCGGACGAAGGTAGTGTGCACGGTGGGCCCCGCGACCTGCGGGTTCGCCGAGCTGGAGGCGCTGGCGGTGGGAGGAATGAACGTGGCGCGGATCAACATGTGCCACGGCACCCGCGAGTGGCACAGGGAGGTGATCGAGCGCGTGGGGAGGCTCAACGAGGAGAAGGGCTTCGCCGTCGCCATCATGATGGACACCGAAGGTAGTGAGATCCACATGGGTGATCTCGGTGGTGCTTCCTCCGCCAAAGCTGAGGTACCTACTACTCACTTTCGCCATCATCGTATATGATTATTACGATTGCAACATAGCATAGCGTAAATACTTCATTTTTATTATTTATTTTTCCCATTTTCTTTTGTTTGATATTTGTTCAACAACAACACAATGGTGTCAACTATGAAATGACCTGGCTTGATTGCTTCAAGTGGTTTGATACTTATTCCCAGTACAGGGAATTTAACTTTATCTGATAACCATGCCTTCCTAGAGTTACATTAGTTGGTCTCGAGTGAAATTTTGATATTTGGTTGTTTAGAGGGAGAAAATTAATTAAAATAAAAATGTGGTCAAAACTATTAAAAGGGCTTAAATTTAAGTGGCTCGTCTATAGTCATGGTTTATGATAGGGCACAATGGTGTCATTTGATCCTTATAACCAATCCCACACAGTGAATGAAAGAAGAAGGCTTATTGTTGTTGTGGTGGTGATTTAGAAATATATAAAAAAAAAAAAGAAAAAAAGAAGAAGTAGAATTAAGAATTGAATGCATCATGCGTGAATGTTATTAAGGTTGAACAGGACTGGCTTTTTGTGAAGAACAAGGCTGCACCATTAAGCATTTGATGTCTGCCTTTCGGTGTTTGAGCTTCACTTTATGCATTTAGGTTAGAATTGGTTGTGCTGTGATGATCCATTTCGCTCAACTAAGATGTCTGTTCAATTGCTGCCCCTGGTGGATGTTACACTAGTGGTTGTTTCCAAACCTACGGATTGTTTTAGATGCTTATAAATATTCAAAAAATATTGGCTGTGATGTTTGGCTATGTTTGAACTTTAAAAGGGGCTTGAGAATATTCGTGATATGGAAAGCGCTGCTTAGGGATAATAATTTGTTTATCAGAATGATCTGAATGAATACTCTGCTGTAGGATGGCGAGATCTGGACTTTCAGTGTTAGAGCCTTTGATTCAACTCTTCCAGAGCACACCATCAACGTGAATTATGAGGGTTTTGCTGAAGGTTAGTAATTCTGCATAATCTAATGAAACATTTTGTTTCTTATAATTCATTATGTTCCTATCTTTATTTGTGAAATGTACCGAAACCTACGGTATTGTAGACGTCAAAGTGGGGGACGAACTCGTAGTGGATGGAGGAATGGTAAGGTTTGAGGTGATTGCAAAGATAGGGCCAGATGTCAAGTGCCGTTGTACTGATCCTGGGTTGTTGCTTCCAAGAGCCAATTTGACTTTCTGGAGGGATGGGAGTCTAGTACGAGAAAAGAATTCCATGCTTCCTACAATTTCATCAAAGGTTGTTAATTTGTTTACCTTTTTCTTCTTTACTAATTTGCATGTTTAGGATGTGTTAGGTACTTTGGTTGGGGGAAAAGATTCTATGGATGAGCATGGAATTTTCCCCTCATTTCTACCCGCAACCAAACACATTCGATTCTTATCGTCTCTATTCTTCTAAGTAATTAAAAAAAAAAGTCAACACAAAGTAAGAGGAGCATATGTATTGTGTATTGTCCACACGCGAAGCCAAATGGGCTTTTGCGTTAGAAGATGTGTTAGAGATAAAATCATTCATGTATCATTACCTCACATCGTAAGCTTTTTGGAGAAATAGATCACAATTAAAGCTTTTGCTAAAAATTAAAAACTTAGTTACTTTTTACACTTTGGCACTTTATTTTTTCCTGTTCACATAAAAAGTTTTATAATGATAATGCATCAGATTAAGCTGCACTAAAACACTGCAATATCAGTCATATTTATGTTTTCTTATTTTCCATATTGAAATTGTTTACCGTACTGCCATGTTTCATGTGCTAGTTGACTGGTGACCTCAAATAGCCTGTAGCACTAGCCACTTCTGTGTGGAAGTCACCAATTAAATTGATTATTCAACAATTAATGCAGTGATGCTTTGCCAACCTACCAAACACTCCCCCCCCCCCCCCCCACCCCAAACAAAAACAACAACTGTTATCAACATGTGCAAGGAAAGCACCTCATATCTATGCATTTTTTGGGATTTTTTGAGCAACCATTAATTTTTGGACATAAGATTGTAAATTATATGGTTCCGAATTTCCTTTGTTCAGAAAATTATCCATCTTAAATGAATTAACTTTTTATTTTTCTTTCTCAACCTGTTTTCTATATACAGGATTGGTTAGACATTGATTTTGGTATAGCTGAGGGTGTTGATTTCATTGCTATTTCTTTTGTCAAGTCTGCTGAAGTTATTAATCATCTAAAAAGCTACATTGCTGCACGATCCCATAATAGGTATGCTATGAAATTGGAAATACTATCATATCATTTCTAGTACTGTAATTATTTCCCCATTACAAGTAGCATCCTTCTTACATATGTGACGCATCTGTTGTTGTCTGTCTCGTCACTGGCTTACTTGTTTTTTCCTGAAATCTCTGGGTAACTAAGTGAGTTATTACATTTTACATGTTTTTAAACAACATCAAGCAAGCCTTTTCGGCTTTTCCGACTAGGTGGAGTTCTACATTTCTTTCAGAAAATAAAAAGAAAAATGAGCATTGCACTACATGTAAGAGTCTAAAAGTTTAGAGAAAAGAAAATTATGCTGTTATATCCATGAATTGAAAATTCATGGATGTAGATGTTATTACTCGTTTGCAGTTCAAAGGTTTTTTTTTTTTCCTGTTCCATTTTTGGGAATTTTTTTTTGGATAAAATATATGGAGAGTAATGTGGGTTATTTTAGCCCTATTGTTTAGTTTAGTAGGACTATTTATGGTAGCTTGAAATTGTTCTATTGCTGTTTGATGGAATAAGTAATTATCTCTAGAGGTTAGGCCTTATGCAAGAAATTTTATTACTCTTGTTATGCAGCAATGCACAACTTGAAACAATTAGACAAACAAAAGGACAAGGCTACTGTGATTTTGAACAGAAAATCAAATGTTAGCATGATGCTCTGCAATATGGTATACTCTTGGCCCTTTTTTAAGCGAAACCAATCTTATGAACACATCTATCCTTATATGATAGGTATCTGGCTCTTCATAGGTTGTTTTCAAGTCAAACATCTTTTCTCAGTTTGTAGTTTGTAATTATTGTGAATAGGCATCAAGCACTAGGTCAAGAACTGACCATCATTTCATTATTTTATGCACTTTTTTCTTTCATTCCTTTTGGTGTGCATTATTTTTGCTGTTATGAAGTTGGCTTTACTTCATTTTTGGCATATTTAATACTGAGACTGAGGTAGCTAATGCAATGATGCAGTGATATTGCTCTCATTGCAAAGATAGAAAGTATTGACTCATTGAAGAACTTGGAGGAGATCATTCAAGCATCGGATGGAGCTATGGTGGCAAGAGGAGACTTGGGTGCTCAGATCCCTTTAGAACAGGTTCCGTCAGCCCAACAGAGGATTGTTGAACTTTGCAGGCAATTGAATAAACCTGTCATTGTTGCCTCTCAGCTGCTCGAGTCCATGATTGAATTCCCCACACCTACAAGAGCTGAAGTAGCGGATGTTTCTGAAGCAGTCAGGCAACGGGCCGATGCTTTGATGCTTTCAGGTGAGTCAGCCATGGGCCAATACCCTGAAAAGGCATTAACTGTTCTAAGGAGTGTCAGTTTGAGAATTGAAAGATGGTGGAGGGAACAAAAACGCCATGAAGCTATTGAACATCCACCAATTGGGACTTCTTTTTCAGAAAATATATCTGAAGAAATTTGCAATTCAGCTGCAAAGATGGGTAAGCAGACATAAAATATTGGCTTTCTTGTTCTGGCTTTGTTGTTTACACCATTATTATTTATCCTGTATTTTGGCACTTGCATTTATGACTTGCCTATTTTGACTTGAATTCTAGCAGCATCAGCATAGACTCTAGCTAAAACACTCCAATGGGCTGCTGTATAGCCTTCCAATTGGTATATGTTTATTTATCAAGATAATAATGCCTAAAACCATGACAAATGCTTCAAGGAAATTTATGATTAGAGAAGCACATATGCTGGAAATCTTTTATTTGTTGTAAATCATAAGATATTTTATATATTATGCTTCACTGTCTTTTCATTAATAATTCAGAATTGTTGTCTTCTAGTGAGTTTCTTACAATGAGGCTTGCTATCTTCTGAGCATTATTTGAAGAGGGTGTACAAGTTATGCTTTTCAGTTTTGTTTGCTGGATTGTATATCATGATTTGAATCTTAATTTATGCAGCCAATAATTTGGGGGTGGATGCACTTTTTGTGTACACAAAGACAGGGCACATGGCATCTCTGTTATCGCGTTGCCGCCCTGACTGCCCAATCTTTGCTTTCACCACCACACCATCTGTGCGGAGGCGTCTGAACCTCCAGTGGGGCCTGATTCCTTTTCGTCTGAGCTTCTCAGATGACATGGAGAGCAATCTCAATAAAACCTTTTCACTGCTTAAGGCCAGAAATTTGATCAAATCAGGGGATCTTGTCATTGCTGTCTCAGATATGTTGCAGTCAATACAAGTTATGAATGTTCCTTGAGGACATGTTTCATTTCTTCTGCAAGGAGTAGCTCTAGATTACATTATATCACCATTGGTTCAGTTTTGGATGATACTAGACTACTACGATGGAGCAAAGGGAAACTACTTCCTACTCAACATGATTTATGCCATTCTGTCAATTTTTAACATCTATGCTTTTATTGATGCTTCAACGGATGCAACTGAAACTTGCGTGGGAATTGACGTGCTTATGCGTCTGGAGTTCTCTATTATGATGCACATTACATTTGTCAAGCCCCAGATATGATTTTTTTTTTTTTTTGTTAGGCGTGAGAAAATATGGTGCAGGACTCACCTTTGTAAGGCACGTGCAGTTTTTGTTTTCATTTCCTATCGGTTGAGATGTAGCTTTAGTATTGATATTTTGTATTTGTTATATTGTATCATTGTATTAGCTTTCAACTTCCATATTTGGTTGTAAAACTAAAATGTGAACTTTCAATGAAGATTTCACAAGGATATTTATTTGAATAATGTACTTTGTTATAGTCTTTTTTTTTTTTTTTTTTGGGTTATTTGACCTTATGAGTCGTCATGTAAAATAGTACTTATTTTACTTCTCCAAATCTCTTATTGAGGGTCAAACCATCTTTTTTTTAATTATAAAAAAAAAAGGGTTGAAGATTTCACAATATGACTTGTACGCTGGACCATGTTAAGATATGCGCATAGATTTTGTCAATTTGAGATGCTCCTTTTGTTGTTAACCATTGATGGAGGGAAACAAAGGACCTTCTCTGAACGTCATAGGGTAAATTTATTCTTCCAATTAACTAGTAAAACTACGTCCACACTCTAATTGGCTTGGTTTTAGACGTTCTCTACTGAAATCCTTATCAAAGTGGAAGACTCTCCTTTCATTTGTGCAAAATATCTAGTACTAACAATATGAACAGAAGCAAATAGTATTTTTCACTGTTTTCTTTCTTGGATGTACCTTGCATAGATCATGATAAATAAATATATAAATATGTCAAAACAAACACAAACAAGATATATAAATGACGCCATATGAGCAAAACACAAAGACATGAGGCCATAATATCTGTTATCGCCTTACTACAGAAATTTTTTTTCTAAACAAGGGTAGCTGAGCTTTCCCTGATCAAAGTCGTTTGGTAAGTTAGATTGGGTTACTTTCAGTATTTTTGGTTCAGAATGCTAATAGGTGATTATTTAAAGGCAAACCACTACTTCCTTTTATAAAAAGTGCATTCGAACGAGTATTTTTTTCTGTAGGAACTAAACACATGCTTATTATAGAAATGAACTAACCATGCAATCCAATGTCTTTTGACTAATAAAGGACAGTTTGTGACTAAAATTTGGACCAAGTTATGTCGTTCAATTCTTATCCTTTTGAACAGGTACCTTCCTTGGCTTGTTTATCTTCCAGGCCAACCCAACCCAAGAAGGTTAAAACGGAGAGAGAAGAAGGGGTAAAAAAAAGAAGAGAAAAGATAAAGTGAGTAAAGACATGGGATGTGTTGAGTGTGACCTTAAACTTTGGCAAGACTCATATGAGCAGTATTTTGGAAAGAGTCTTTTATGTTGCAGTGAATTACAAGAAATCGAGATGGAGCTCTTTAACCTTTTACCATTAAAGTTTAAACAGTGTTGCCAGCGACTGCTCCTTTTGTTATTTGTTTCTTGTTCTTATCTCTTTCACTGAATCCAGAAAGAATATTGCCACAGGGCCAAAGACATAGAAGAAAGCGTAAAAGAAAAGAAAAACCACATGTATTAGGAAATCAGGCATCAAAGAAACACACAGAAAAGAGATCTCATCATTATTTGTATAACCAAAAAAAATGGATAGGGAGGGGCTAACTGTTTGTATATTATTTTGACATGTATATGCAATGCATCAAGACACCATGATATAAGGTGCTTCCTTTTTTATTTTTTTTGAGAGAGGGGGTGCGGTACTAATAAGGTGCATTTTGAGAGTAACACTTTTATTACATCAGCTAAGTGACATTATTTTCCCAATAAGACTATCACATTGAATTAAATGTGAGCCCATTTTCTGCACATCAGCTGAGGCAAAAATTATAATAACTCTTGGATATAGGACAGAGACATAGAAATATAGAATAACTACTAACTAGACTGTTGAGTATATGAGTGTGGGAGGAAAGAAAAAAGTACAATCAATTGAAACCGCAAAGTAAAGTGGCTTTCAACTTACCACACATTGGCTCAAACTATCAAACTACATAATTTAGTGGACCCACAATTGCAAATGCCAGTAGGGAAAAAAATAAATAAATAAAGAAGTTGAGACGGTGACTCGAGAACATGAAAGCACCATATATCACCTGCTACGCTGCCAATTATTAGGGTCACTAACAAATAATAACATAAGGTTCTCAAGTTAACAGCTAGCCTAGCTGTGTCTGATTAGTAATTATATCTTTCCACCAAGATCATTCTAACTCAATACGTGATCATCGACGCAACGCTAGAGGCATTCTTTTGGAGTTACATGAAAAAATGGTCGATTTCATAGGGAGTTACATGTTGCATGTTCAGATACATTTTTCTATGAAATTACAGAAACTATACCTTAACCTATTTGTCTTTATCTTTTTATCTTCTTTTTTTAAAACCTATTCATTATTCTTTTTGTTTAAGATGCTTTATAACACAAATATTTTGTAAATTTTTTTTTTTAACTCTTGAATATTTTGTAAACTTATGTAAAAAAATATATATGTTATAAACTTGTTATCATGGTAATAAATGGGCCCGATTTCTAAACCCATTGGTTGCCCACAGATTCATCATCAGCTATGACTCGTTCAACCCATAACATCGCCATAAAATATATTGTGCCATCATTCATTCATTTTGAACGCAAAAGCCAAAACCTCAAAAATCAAAATAAACGTAAGGAACAACGTTAATATGAAGCTCCTCTTTCGGCTTTTGACATGGGAAAACAAGAATCCCAAAAATGGTTTTGGCGACGACGGAGGTATCATGTCCCTTGTCAAAGACCTTTATGTCCTCATGAGTTGTTATCTCCTACTTTACTTTATATGTAAAAATAAGAATTTTTTAGACACCAACTTTTGTAGCAATCGATACAAACAAATACAACCCTTCTTTTATAATCTATAATTAGAAGTACTGAAAATGAAGCTGCCATTTACCATGGATGATAAGTCCACACACATGAATAATGAGGTATGCGATCATTCTCACAACAGATACATTTCACGACAACCAAAAAAAAAATCTTTAATTGAGATATTTTATTACATGAAGTAAATCAATACATAATAATGGGCCAAATCCCATCTAATTAAGTAAGAGGATTAAGTAAAGCACGGCTAGAAGGATAGCTTTTGAACTACTAATCCACCATATGATTTATCCACATTCATTATTCACAAGTTTATATATGCAAGGCACCCGATAAAAAAATATATATGTTGATAATAAAGAGGGCTTTAAATTAATAATATTATCGTTGAACAGCTGCTGGTTCTTCTATTATATCAAGTAGTGGAACTAGCAAGGTCAAGCAAAAGCATATTTTAATTTTTTATACCTCTAGAGAAATGGAAACATTTTTCAATCATCTTACGTGGGTCCAATCCCATGTGGCATATTGTATCAAATTATATAAACACGATGTTACAAATAGATCGATGCACTGAGCAATGTATACACTTGACTAGGTACATGAGTAACTGCCAAATAGAATGGTAGGCCAACCATCTGGGTGCTTACGGGGGAATATGTGAGCGACAACAATGTCTGACACATAGCCTCTCTAATTGGCTAAGTGGTAAAATAGTGTATTGACTTTTTCCCGGTGTTGGCCTGGGTTGATTATGTGTTGTATTCTTACTATGGGAACATGGAGAGCGACCCATACTTTTGGCCCTCCCCGAACTATCTAAAGGTGAAGGTGAGTCAAGCCGGTTAATGACATTTTCAGATCAATTCGTTAAAGCTCAATAAGCTGAATTCATAAATTTGTGAGCCGACTTGAGCCTTCCTATATTTCATTCAATAGTTCAGGAGATGTCTCGATATATGTCTATGTACATGGGTAGTAATATATACATGTATATAATGTATTATGCATTATTATATATTTTTTAATGTATATTATATGTATGTGTTTATTATTATATAGTATGATATATTGGTTATAATGTGTATTCTTTTGAAAATAAGTTATGTAATTATAGTAATAATTTTAAATGATTAAATTAAAACACTCAATCTATATTTAAATGGACTTTGCTCATGGTCTAATAGTTTTGATGAGCTTTTAATGAGCCAAGTTTTATTTTGAATTTTAAGTTTGATTGTTAATTAATTTGAACTTGAGCTAATGACCTCAATGCTAATGAGTCAAGCTTGGGCTTTAATTTGCTTAGTTTAACTTATTTCTAGCTCTATATCTATGTGATTGTTTCTGGCCCGACTTATTATTTGTACTTATTTTTAAAAGTTATTTAGAGATGGATCAATGGTCATGATTATATATATATATTGGCTGGATGCATCAAACTTGATTTGATTGGTTGTACCATTTTACACATGTGACATAAGCCATTCTATTCAGAAAGATGGTAGATCCTTTTAGTTAGTGTGAATACGAATTTTTTTTAATTTAAAATCACACTTATATGAATTCAATAATCCATTAAATGAATATTGTGTAAATTACATCCTATGTCATTGTGAGTAGAATTTTCAATAAGAAAAATTTATATATTGATTATTTGGAGAATGTATCATCAATTATATGCATTCAATAATCCTAATCATGAATATTGTGTAAATTATATCCTATGTCATCTATAAAAATGTGGCAAAACTCCAAAATAGTGATAAGCCATTGAACCGAAGTGTAAAATGATGAATAAAACAATGAGACTTTTCCTCCAAGAACCTATATACGAACATAAAAAATTTATGTGCGAATTGCCGTGCGAAGATAAGTATCCACTGTTATTTGTATTTTGCTGTTTTACTTGTTTTATTTTTTCACTTTATGAAATCAAAACAACCATCGCTTGATTTACTTTCACACGTTTAAGATGAAAATATTTTCGTGATGTATACCGCGTGGTGCTCATAAGAATTTTTATTAAGTAGAGTTGTGACTTATATTTCTCTTCTTTAGTTTTAGTTTTATGAATGTGGATGATGCACCATTTTAGAAGTTTAAGAACAGTCTATTAATCGATGAGAGTAAGCGAACTTTATCAATATAGAAAGTTTGTAAAGAAAACAAAGGCTTTAATAAATTTGTACTCAAGTAATTATTCAGGAGTTAACGTCGGTTTTTATTTTTGTGAGGCAAGGAAAAGTACTGCATTGATCATAGGAGTGTAAAACAAGTAACTAACTTCTATCTATCTGTTAAGTAAATGAACTTAACAAATTTCCACGTATGTTTGCATTTGTATTATCATTTATTAGTAATCAAGCAGAAAGCAGGTTAATTGAGGAAAAATAATTTATATATGGTGTTTATATAGGTGATTTATACTAATATGATAAAATGGGTAAATTTACTTATATATGATGTTTTCCGCCATTGACGGATTCAATAAAAAATTATTATTTTGATGGATTTTGAGTCTGACTTTAATGACATAATTTTATTTTAATATTATTTTATTGAATCCGCTATTGGCGGATTCAATAAATAATATTTTTTACACTGAATTCGATACGAATTCAGTACACAAATATTTTTTTATTGAACCCGCCTTTGGCGGATTCTATATTAAAAACACTATATTGTGGGAAATTTTTTCAAAATACTATATTGATGTAAATACACCACTCAAAAATCATATGTTAAAAAAAGACTCGTTAATTGACTGGTTTCTTAGGATTGATGTGGAAATTTCCTCGGAAAATATGAGGTTAATAAATGGAGAATTAAAAGAAATGAAAACTTAAACCTGCTTACTCTTTGTGATGATTCAGTAATTAGAAAAATGAGAAACAAGAATCCCAAAACGAAGTCGATGCGTCCATGTATACATATATATGTACACAACGTCTGATCCCATAACTCTGATCCTTTAATTTAGAAATTCTATTTCTTTTCCTATTAAATAATCAATGCATACGTAAAATAATCAGTAGTCATCAATTTCTGTATAATTTTATTATTTCAATGAAAGTTTTCAACAAGTTTTTTTTTATCATATGCCTATTTCTAATTTTTACGGTTTCTCGATCCTTTATATTTGAGATTTTTTTAATAGAATTGTTTAAGAATTTTATAGTTCGCCCAAAAACATGTCAAAATAAAGCCATCTGATCGAATGAAACAAATAAGATTTGCTATGCGTATGTACATATTACATATATATTTGAAAAATCATTTAATTGTTGTTATATGTTCCTTTCAAGGGTATATATGATTACGTATAACGTACGTATTTATTTTGTACAACGTAACTATGTGGATGTATGGAAAGCTTGGTTTTTGTATATCACCATAACTTAATCTTAAATAGACTTTGACTTAGTAAACCATATATGAGCTGTCGTTTTTATATTTCTCTTTCAAGATATCATTCCTTCTCGATGATGTAGCATATAATATATATACACACACATCTGAGTTTAAATGATAACTTCAGAAATTAAAAAAAAATGTCAAAAATTTCAGAGGACCATGCATGCATGACCCCTAGTTATACAGTATGGCTCTGTTGTGTACATGGGCCACTGGTTTTAACTTTCAACACTCTTTTTTGTTGTATTCGCCTTTTTTAGATTTTTCTTTTTTTGGTACATTTTTCAGATGTTTTAATATTTACTTTTTCGAAATGTATAAACCAAATAAGAAATTTGAATGGATAAAAAAAACATTGTAAGCTAATGACACAAAACAGTCGTCAGTCATATTTATTGAAAAAAAGATGCTATAACACTCTCAAAATAAAAATGTCACAAAAATCTGTAGTGACAATACAAGCTAAGCAACGCCAATTGGATGAAAACTTCCAATGTACTGCTTGGATTTATTGCAGCCAAAGCAGAAAGTCTATACTTGCACTTTTGTTTTTGACACTACCATTGCTTTGGGTGGTTTGTACACGGATTTGACCCCTCATCTGCAAAAATTTATAAATACAAGACCCACATTATTAAGCTTTCAATTATAGGCCTGCTTCAACTGTAAATGTCTACTAGACTAGAAAGAAAATGACACTCGTACACTAATATGGTTCCCCACTTTTTCCTCCTCATCTAGTACAACATTTAGTAAATTGCCTTAATTTTGGGCTAGTCTTTTCGTCTACTAGTAATCAATTTCATGAAAGATGGTATGGTGATCTCCAATAAGAGATGTAGCTAACGTTAATTAACCAAAGTATTATGTTATTTAAATATAAATTTAATCCCATGCATGATCAATATGAAACATTTTAAAAGACTTATCGATCTGATCTCAATTAGTTGGATCTTTTTTTCCCTTCCACCCTTAACCTATTAATTAAATTTTAATTACCGGAGAAAAAGAAAATTTTGTGATAATTAAGGATTGCTTTCTGAGAAATTTGTAGCTATTCTTAGAGTAAGACAAAATATTTGCTTTGTTTTATTTAGTGATTGATAAATCAGCTATTACATTAAAAATATAGGGGATATGGGAAACAATAATGACCCATAAAATTCATGTGTCAATTAATAAATTGATCAGAACAAGTGTTATTTCTTGTTCTAGATGTGTCTAAGTATTTTTTTTATTCCGGGTAAATAAGAATTAAGTACATTAATAAAGCATGTTAACATTTGAAAATTATGAAGGTAGGACCTCCTTAGTGTAATTCTTAAGACTTCTTACCTAACAAATCAGTGCAACTTTCCTCCAACTCAGACAAAAGTAAAACCATGGTAAAATTAAAGCATTTGCATCTTTAAAGCTAATAACGAGCCCATGTTCCCAAAAGATTTAAAGAGAGAATGATGAGATTTCTTTGTTCAAAAGGAAATTTCAATAATTTCACGAGACATCATCAAAAGAAGTCCACTGAAGGGGCATCAATTGTATAGTGTCATTGAAAAGCAAATCCAAGTCCTTAGAGAATCTAATCCACTGACCTGGTTGTGCTATTACCAATTGCTAACCCTTTTGCCTTTTAATATCCTAATCATGCAGGATAGGAAAGGATGCTTATTTTTAATAAAATCATCATATCAAATATAATGTAGAAAATTGGAGGGAGGTTAATGATACTTTTACAAAATAGAGGGACATTAAGTGTAATTATACTAAATTTAATGGGAGATCAGTGTAATTTTTTCTAATTTTTATGTTTTAGAAAATTGAAAACCAATTGGAGATCGATTAACAATCTCTTGAGATTAGGGGTAAGCAATTTATAACTTTATTCATATAGGTTGTGTTTACTATATTGTGGTGTTTGATCTTTTCTTATAAATATTAAGATTTAATTTTGATGCATTCACTATCATCCAATTAAATTTTCTCATATATATAACTTTTAAAATAGTGGATTTGAGAATTAAATATATTTATTAACATATTAATATATAATTAGATGATAGTGTAAATTTATCAAAATTAAACTCTAAATATTAATTCAAATATAGGCTTTATTACTGTAAAAACAAAATTCAAAATATCCAATTATGAAAAGGAATACTCTTTTTTCGAGACATAAATTTACATAAGCCCGGTACTAGTTATTCCACTAAAAATATGACATGACAAAACTTTGAGATACAAAGAATACTTACAATGACTCGCAAGATGGCCCCTTGCATCTTCATGAGGGGTTTATTAGACCCTTTAAATCGAGAGTAGTTGTAAAGCAAATACGTGAGTGATCTGTCAGACTTGGATCATTTGATGGAAGCTATATACAAAAATAATTATTGATTTACAGATTATTAACACACATTACTTTCTTACTTTACAATCATCCTCATTTTAAAGGATTCTAATCCTAATCCTTTTATGAGACACGAGATTGTTCCTCATTGATAAGCAATACTCTAACCATAAATCAAACCCATATAGAGTTTAACAAAGTTTATGAATGTTTAGCTTATTAGGATGTATGATGGATGCTGGGTGTCATGATTGAGGGATTTAGAATTGATTTTCATCATTTAAGAGCATATTATTGGTTTCTAGTTCAATCGAGACTTGAGAATCAATTTTTGACTCTAGAATTGATTTTATACAAAGTGAGAATTTACTACCTTTTATTATAATTATTTTTAGAAGAATTATCAAATATAAATCACTTGACTTAAAAAATTAATTATAACTAAATCAATTTTACAAATTCAGAATTAAACACACAAAAATAGTATATTACAAGTGCACAACTGCTTTCTGTGATAAGAAAAAATCCTATAAGAACAAGTTCTTTTATTACAAATATATAAACCTGCAAAGAAACAACTTACCGTACAGTCGAAATTGTAGGTTATGTAAAACCTTCTCAATCTTGTAAACAAATAAATAACCAAATCGTCTTTTTGCATCTAATTTTTCGTTTTTAGTTGCTTGTGAGAACATATTGGTATCTTGCTGGGAAGACTTCAATCCCTTCACTTCCTAAACGATTCTTCTTTTTTCTCTTTTTTTCATAAAAAAAAATGGAAAAAACAATGGTAAGAGATTCACATGTTGAAATCTTCGAAGCTCAGGTGCTTCCTTTAGCTTATTCCCTCTTGTTTTTCTTTTTGCCACACCAAATGCAACAGCAGAATGTTGTAAGAAGAAAACTGAAAGATCCCTTTCATCTTTTTCTCCTTTTTCCTTTTCCTTTCTCTCTTTATTTTATTTGTTTGAGACAAGAGATTCCATTCAATTATTTTTTCTAATTCAAATGAAATTCATCTACTTATATATACACTCCTGGTCTATATATTATTCACAAACTCTTTTTCTACTTTTTTGAGTACATGAGTGCATAGTACATAAGTCAAAAGAAAATAACAGTTAGCATATATATGTATATATATAAAATTAAACCTCACAAAAACATACTGAATGACCCAAAGCTTTTAGGATGCGTGAGAAATGCCAAGTAGAAAATTTCAGCCATTAATTTTAAATCTACAGAAGTTCCGGAAACCGGATAAAAAGTAAAAAGGAAAAAAAAAAAAGAAGAAGACAGAAGAAGACATAACTAAGGTTGCTCTGAAATGCAAATTTACCATTTTATATGTGCGATTGTAAATTGTGTAGGTGGAAAATTAGTTTATAAATAAATATAATTTTCTTGTCACGTTGATTTTAACTTTGTCACCTGTGTCCCCTGTGAACGGGACGAGTTTCGTGGCAGGGAAAATTGTACTGACGATCGTACACAAAATTAACATGGGCATCTCTTTACCGTAAACATGATGGCAAATTGACCGGACATGCGTGCCATTGAAGAGTCCTCCTCAATGCCCAAAACTCGTTTCAACTATTTTTCCGCTCTCATAAACGACAACTCGTTGATCATCTCAATTGCATTTATCCTAACTTTCCAAGTTCATGAAATTTTGAAATGTCTGACTGGAAAAATTGGCCCATATGCTTCTTCACGGACAATCATCACAGCATGACTGTAGTCCATTAAGGTTTGAGTGATGTTATTTACACACTAAAATAGCGTGTACAGCATACGCTAAGAAAAAAAGAATAAAAATAATATTTTTATCCTTTTCTTCTTAGTGTATGATGTACGCACTGTTTTAATATTCACATATCATTTTTCTTAAGGTTTTAATAAATGATAATGATCAAGAAAATCCATGTTTATATCCTTTGAAAGCTAATTATCATAAAAAATATTATTTAATATTTAAAAAGTTGATGTCTATTAAAATATCACTTTCAAGACACAAAGTTCATTGCTAAGAGATAACTCTTTTAATTTCATTCACAAATAAGACAAAAAAAAAAGTCAATTCAAGGTGAATGCCCTATTGCACAATTCGTACTTTTTTTTTTCATCTGTTAGTAAATTATATATTTTTATTTTCGTATTAGATAACATTTTTGTACCAGAAAAAAAATTACACAGCATTATATTTAGCATCAATTATGAATAACCCTAGACAAATGCTAGCACTTGATTTTTTGGTTTTAAAAATATTTCTATCTGCAGTTATTGTCACTAGCAAAATTAATTCATACAGATTAATAAATAAGAATTTATAACATTATTTGCCTGGTTAACAACAACAAAAAATGATAAATAACTCAAAAAAGACTTGCAAAATAGCATTTTAAACTACATATCCAAAGACGAATTTAACCATAGGAAATAACCTACGCGACAAAAAGTTAGAAAGTTAAAACAAACCCATAATGAAGTCATCTTGAGGACCCCGCTATTCCATGATTAGCTATCCCGCTCATCACTCAATCAATAATTAATAACTTAATCGCGCAAATAAATTAAATAAAGAAAGAAAGAAAGGACAACCATACCATCAAATCAATAGTTCCAGTTCCGTATGAACAACTACATTATTTTTAATTTAATAATTATAAATTTATTGTTTGATGAATCCAGCACTTTGAAAAGTCAGCCTCAGAACTTTTAATATATTGTTATGAAAACAAAGTTCATCTCACCTAAAAAAAAAAAACAAAGTTCATGAAATATTTAGAGTTAAATTCTGATACGATGATAATATAATTAAATTTCTCTATTTGGATATATGACTTTTCAAGTAATAGAAACATAAATTAACCATATATGTTAATATTGTATATATATTTGAATGATCATATAAAACTTTCTTATATTATCAGTATATCAAATTAAATTCTATATATATATATATATATATGAAAAGGAGGTTAATTTGGATGCAATGTAATTTGTATTATCATCCAATCATAGACTTTTATTTGTAATATTTTTAAACTACTTTTGCTAGTAAAATAATAGATAATTAGATATCTATAAAAACTTTTTACATTAACAATGCATATGAATTAAACTATATGAAAAGGATTTTATTTTATGTTATAGAATATTTAACATTTTTACAAAATTAGTTGTTATATATTCAATCTTATATTATTAAAATTTTAATTTTTATGTATATTAATAATGTAAAAAGAAAAAATTTACACTATCAACCAATAAAATTTTATCAAAATGTTAAATTATGATGGGTGATTGTGGTAAGTATTTTTCATGATTTCTTACTTCAATGAAATTTTATTAGTGAGCATTGAAATATAAAAATTATTTTATACATCCATCTAATCATTATCACATTAGTTCAATTATTTTGACTTTCATCATCCCTACTTTAAAATCATTCTCATTCATATCATAATATAAAGCAAATTCATACTATCGGTACATTTGAATTACAAGAGTCAAATAGTTATGGCAACATGCTATAATATTGCATGATTACAGGTATGTATGCAAAATTATCGTATTAATAGTTTATTAAAATTAAATTAGATTTGATTTTTATATTTTTTTTTTACGTGAACTCATATCTTTATGATAATTAAATATGATTATGGATCAATTATAAAGTATTGATCTCAACATTTAATATAAGACTACTAATCTATATTATATTATAGTTTAAAGGATTTTTTTTATGAAATTTTCTTTTTAAGATGTTAGTTTAGAACAAGTTATAGTCTAAGAAGCACGGACATACTAACATCCACACGACATGTATTACATATGCATCCGTACGTGTCATATTAAAAAATAATTTTTTGAGTTCGAAAACGCACCGAACACGATTGATACTGCTCTAATTCATTGTGATCGTGGCTTAAACACCCTGCGAATACGTCTGAGTTGGTTTCTTTATTTTTTTTTCAAATTTTTAATATCAATACGAGTCCAATATTAACCCTAGTTATTTGGTTAAACTTGTATTGTTGGATCATTTTATTTTGAAAATTCTTTAATTGTTCACAAAAAAGGAAGAAGAATTAATTAGACAAAAAAAATTATACAAACATTACAAAAGGAAATTCAGACGAAAAAAAAAACCAAAAAACCACAGAACAAAATAAAAAAAATTATATATATATATATATATATATATATATATATATATATATATATATGCTGCATCTATGTTCTATAATTTTTTGAGTTTGGTGTGTTTCCATATCGTGTCTTGTGTGTGTGTCTGTGCTCCATGGGTTATAGTACTATTGAGATGCAAGTGTATTAAATTAGAGTTACATAGCAAGGCATAAACTTTGTGCTAGCCGAAAAAACATTGGCTATTGTCATTTTTAGTGGCTATTGCCACTCCTACTTACAATAATTATTATTTAGTTTCACTAAATCACCTTTCTTCTATTTTAATCAAGAGAATACAGATAATTCATAATGCTATCAAAATTTAATTATAATTTAATTAAAAATAGTTTAAAATTGAATAAAAATATTTATTATTTATCTTATTTTTTAATTTTTCATGTAATAACTAGATATTATAAGTATTAATAATTTTATTTATTTAATATAATTATTTAATTCGAATATTAAATTTTTTTATAAAATATCTACATAATATAATTTTGAATATTTTTATACAAATAATAAATAATAATGAATAATAACTAAGACGTGATAATAAATTGTGATATATACTTACATACATATTTTGTAACATCCTGTGTTTATGTAAATAAACTAGTAACTAAATTAAACAAAATGATACCATAGTTACGTTTATTACTGTTAGCCATTAATTTTTATTATAATTTTAAAATTTTTATTTATTCATATTATAAAAAATTGAGCTAATTTTATACGTTAAATTAGCCACTTTTTTACATCAAAAAGAGCTTAAAAAGGTTAAATTTTTTCGACACTCAAATAATATAAAGATTATATTATTTGTTGTCTATAAGATAACAAATTAAATGATTTGCATAATTTAAAAATAAATTTCAAAACAAATTAAAAAACTAGTGTCACGACCCGATTTAGACATGTGACCGGCACGTGAGAAGCCTCATTCCCACGTAAGCCTCGTAACCTGAACTTACTCTATATGCACCATTGGAGATGAAATCATTTAAAATATATTTTCATTTTCTACATACAAATCACCTGTTTGCTAAATCATACTGGTTTAAACTGTAATTATATAATTCAAATTCTATTGTTTGTATATCATAATACAAAACCCATATGTATATCGCAGCTCTGATTTGAAATTTTCACAAGTGTTAAACTATTTGATACAAACCAAAATAGTATAATAATATGCAAAACATGATCATGCTCTATCGTTCAGGGTCCTGCCTGCAATGTACTGGAGCATTCTAGACAAAAATATAAACACCTCACTCGAGTGAAGCACACCACTAGGACTCTAGTGCTGCTAAGATGGGGATAGCGGGGAAGGACCCGCAGTCGCTTCTGTATCTGTAAATGGAGGAGGGAAGAGATGGGTGAGTTTTTGTGGAAAAACTCAGCGAGTAAGTCCCCAAATGAAACCCCCTTCCATGGGACACCAAGGAACAATGCAGGAAATCATAATAATATTCATAATATTCAAATATTTACATAATCAAATAAAGCACAGGTATATATATATATGCGTATAAACATAATCAAATAGTCATTTTATAACCTCAAAAGTGAACACGTTCTTCCAATTACTTTTATGCGCAAAATCATATAAACTTATACTAGCATCTATCAATCATGGTATAATCATGTCTCTGCTTCGATCTGTGATGTTCCACCAGTGCCAGACACGGGCCTCACTGGGGAGCTCAAGGGGGTGTTTAGTGAGCACAGGACGTACCTGCCCTATCACACTGAACAATCGTATCTCTGCTCTGATTTTGCAGGGTGGGACAGACTCCGAGCACCTTTGCTTTATAAACTGTGAATCCATCTGATTCTAACAGTCTGACCTTAGCATACCGGTGGCCATAGAACCATGCCCATACACTCACTCTGTGTGGACATTGTGATTCCAAGCCTCCTCAAGGTATGTAGCCGCCAGCTGTTATGAACATCATAAAGATTCATGCTCTAAAATCCTTGTATTTAACATCTCTAAAACATAATCCAACCATTCAGCTTTTCTTACTAAAAATTCAATATCATATTTCCAAAATAACAAGGTTTGCAATCACAACTCTATTCTTTTCTCTAAATAACATCTTTAAATATATAACTATATTATATCCATAATCCTGTGATATCCCAAATTATTATTATTAAATTATTATTATTATTATTATTATTATTATTATCAAGTGCACCTAACACTAATATTATTTAACATTATAATTACTAAGTGTGGTTAGTATTAATATTAGTTATTACTATTATTAAGTCTAGATATATGCCACTAATATTAATAATAATAATTATTACTAAGTGTAGCTAGCATTATCATTATTATTATTAAGTGTACCTAGCATTATTATTATTTAACATTATAATTACTAAGTGTAGCTAGCATTATTATTATTTAACATTATAATTACTAAGTGTAGTTAGCATTAATAATATTTATTATTATTATTAAGTGTAGACAAATAGCACTAATATTATTCATGATTATTATATTTGTGCATAAATATATGAGTGTAGGAGTGTGTATGTGTAAGAAATTTTTAGTTTCATTTTGCTAAATTTTGCTTCCACCTCCTCTAAGTCAAACCTCCTCTAAACAAACCTCTTCTTGGCCGAACTCATCTCTTGTCAAGCTCATGATCTTCATGGCCGAGCTTCAGTGAGCCTAGTTAATCCTCTCTTGGGACGTTGTGACGCTCCTTTCTTTTAATTTGTGAGATTGGTTATTTGTACCATTCCAATACTTCAGAGTAAAGTTATTAGTAGAAGCACACTCATGACTAACAACGGTGAGTGGGTTTAAGCTCATGATCATACTTTTGGTCATTATTAATATTTTTCCATATTATATAAATTATTTATGAAATTTTAGAATGATTTATGTCAAGAGAATATATTGTTATAATTATGCCTGTTTTAGAAATATTATTACTTTTACAGTTATCATGAAAATTAATCATTTTAGCAAAACTCATGGGACCATAATTGATACCTTGCGTGTTATAGAATATCTTTTTCCTAGTTTATGAAATTGTGAGACCTCGGTTTAATGTTTACAGTAAAAATATTGATTATCATGTTTTCAGACTATGTATTTCCTATGAAGATTTTAGAATATTATATATGATTTATTGAAAGTATTGAATAAAGTATAATTCATAACAATTGTCAGATACATATTCTATTGATTATTGAAATCACTATGTCTACAAGCTGGTGATCCCTTGGGCATGATTTTAGAATCTCAGTTATGCTATAGTCAAATTGTTAGAATTATATGAATTCAGAGCTTTTATATTTATTTGGTTTATGAACAAATTATTTTATGTTAATTAGTGAGAAACAGATTAGCGAGTTAACGGCTGCAGGATTGATCGTTAACCTTGGTACCAAGTGGTCCGCTAGAGGACTAGCTCACCCACAATAAGGAACCTAGTGAGGTGTCCATTTATGGGACCTAGTTAGGTGCCCATCGACAGCCATTGGCTCGTATTTAGCTATTCAAATTTTATAATTATGTATAGAATAATTCATGTTTCTCTACTAGTTATTGTCATAGATTCAGTTAATTTATATGTAATTATATATGTAATATATTTCACATCAGTTGCATGTATATGTTATGTATTTTGTTATTGTCCCGTGTGGGTTGTGAGTGGAGGCTCGCTCACTGAGTTTTGATGAACTCACCCCTCTCTTTTCCTTTCCCTACAGATACAACTACAGTTTCAGTTGTACCACAGGATCCTCAGTAGTTGTGCTACAGCTTCCTTGGTGAGCTTTGCTTTGGAGTGAAGCTTATTGTCAATTATGTCAGTCTAGTAGTGCTCCAATAAATTGAGTAGGCAGGATCCCCGGACATGCATGATATATTTTTAGAATTTCTGTTAATTGTTTTGTTATGTTTAGCTTTGGCCTACAATATGGATTTTATGCAAATTTATGTTCAGAATTTATGTTTTGAGAACAATTTCATATTATTGAAGTTTTAGTTGAACTTGAGATATTTTGAATAAATTTGGATTATTTATGCATATTAGTCAGTTACGTTATCAGAGGCTTCCGTGGGGACCCAAATCCTCACGTGCCGGTCACAATCCGTAGATGGGTCGTGACAAATCACCTAGAGCTCAATTTAATATTCATATAAAAGCTTTCCATATTTAAAATTATCATCAAATACATTTAAAATCAATTCAACAAATATAGTCCCATGAGTTTTCTCAAAGATATATTTCATGCACTAAAATCAACAGTTCTAAAACATATAAACCATCAGTGACATCAAACCTTTATACAAAAATCTCTAAAATCAACCAATAAATCGTATTTTTCATGAAAATAACTCTAATGCAGAACATAAGGATAGCAGATGTGAACCCACTCACCTGGAGGGGTGAACAATGAAGGAATAATGCCAACAGGATCCTAGGAAGCAGGAATAGCACCAGTATTTGATATAGAAGTCATAGAACTCTAAATCAACCTCTAAAATCTCGGAATACCCAGTAATTCATCTTTGACAAGATAAAAACTTCTCTCCTTTGAGAAGCATGAAGAACCCCCCCACTAACAAGGAAGAAATAGGAGAAAGAGAGAGAAATCAAGAGAATAACATACCTGAAAGTATTAGGAATCAAGGATTGGAGTTAGATTTCAAGAGGAAGTGAAAGAAATGGAGTTTAGAGGGTGAGAACCATGGTTTGGGGGTGAGAAAACTGAGAGTTTCGAGCTTGGAGATGAGTTTTTTGAGTGAATGAAGCTTCTAGACCCTGAAATGAGGCTTTTTAATACTCTGATGACCGCCTGGGCGATCCTTAATGACACTGCAGCACCGACTTACTCTCTAATGACAGCCTGGGCGGTTATATGACTGCCTGGGCGGTTATATGACCGCCTGGGCGGTCTCCAGAAGGTGTTTTAGTGTCTTTGGGTGCTCTGTTAACCACCTGGGCGGTCACGTGACTGGTCACGAGATCAGGTCTCCGTGAATATGTTCTGGTGTCTCTGTGGCTCGCATCGGTATGTATTGGACTGGGTTGTCTCAACAGCTACTTATTTTACTCATTTATTTTACTCTCCATTAACTTTAAAACATAAATGTAAATAAGAGAATACCCCCCATTTGGATTTAAATAAAATATTAGAAAAATCAAAATCCCAACAAGTCAAAATCTAAATTTTGAGTTTTAGTTCAAATCCAGGAATTCTTCGAGTTTCGTAAACTTGGGGGCTAAGAATGGAGGGTTTAATGGTTTCATAAAATCCGTTAAAAATCATTCTTTAATTTATTTTTCTATAAGGAACAAATACCGGGACTTTTGATCCCTAAAATATGACTCTATCATAGGGCCAAGGAGGTGTAGGGTCTAGACTTAGAGAAATTCAGGACCTGGAATGACAGATAAGGATAGCTAGTACCCGTCTTAGCTCAACAATATTTTCTATCCTTTTTATTTAAAAGTAGGGCATTACAACTAGAGAAGGAGAAGTATATAATTATATGCATGTGTCTTTAAGCCATTAAAAGTAAGTGAATGTAAAATAATAAAATCCTAATATAATATATTTATTTAATAATTTTAAAATTATATAAACCTTGGATGTTAAAATTAAATAATAGTATATGTATTGTATAGTTTGATTTAGTACTTATCTTTGTTATTACTCAATATTATTTGTTTTTGTTTTTCTCAAATATGCACTGCTATATTGTTTAGGTAATCATTACATTAAGAAAGTTTTAAAGGAAATAACTCAACATATAAAATATTAATTATTATATTAGATAATTTAATTAAAATACTTGTAATTAAATTAATGAAATCAATTGGATAACAAAATTAATATTATCAATATTATATATTTTAATAATTAAATTATTTTTAATTAGATTAATAATAGTAAGTTTTGATATCAATTATAATGACTAATAAACAATAAATATTAATTATGCAATAATTATATTTGATTACCTGTTTTAGGTAACATGAGGAAAAAAAATCCAAAATTAGATTTAAAAAAAAAAAAGTTGCACTCATATTCTATGGGTGTAATATCCTGTCTATCATGCCATGGCAATTGCCACTCCCTCTGAAATGATGGGATCGTGTTCTTTCTAGGATCAACAAAACTGCACACTCACTAGTCACTCCTAAATAATTATCCCAATTGTGGCTGTGATTGATGAGTTCTGTTTCCCAGCTCCCCACTCCTTTCCCAATCTCTAAAAAATCAAGGCGAATATGTAAATCGATCATGTTTGCATTTGTTTCTTCTTGGCACACAACTTGCTTCTCTATAAAAGATTTGCACTATTGCCCATGAACATGAACTAGTGGAGGTTTGTGGAAATGCCTCAACTCTTTATTCTTTTCTTTTTTCCCCGGTAGACGAAAACCCTTAATTAACGTTGAAACAGGGTAACTTAATTTCCTGTTATAACTATTTTTCAAAAAATGAAATCATGAGCAAGTGTCCTCTTATATTTACGCGGATTTTAGTTTGAGATAGGATTTATAAGACTAGCGTCAACTATGAGCTTATCCATTCAAATGAACAAATTGTGGCAATAGCAACCATAATCAAATTTCATTTTGTTGTTGGAAAAACGTTATTTCTCTCATTGAGAATCACACTT
>CM062351.1:52463474-52727244 GCA_031216105.1 Dalbergia cultrata | reverse complement strand
CGACTTGTCACCGACGAACATTCCGACGAGATACTCCGCCATATCCGGCGAGTTTGCGCCTCCCCTGCGCGGCGTCGATGTCGCCGTCCCCATTTCGGATAAAGCTTCTTCTGAATCCGAAAAAAGGCGAAGCTTTTTGGTGGCTACTTGTGGTGGTGGATTGAGTGGAGCGACATTGTGGGGAATAAGGGAGAGATAGGAAAAGGGTTTGATGAGAAGATGAAAACGGAGATGGGTTTTGAAAATCTTGGGAGTTGGTGCACCGCAGCAAGAGAACAGAGAAGTAGAGAAGAAGGAGCTTCGAAAGTGAAGCTTATTTTCTCTGAAGAGTGACCATCACTGTAGAAGGAGAAAAGAGTCATGGAGTAAGGTCTCGTTTGTTTGAAGTTTTTTTTTTTTCAATTGAAAAAAATTATTTTTTTAAAACTTTTTATGTGCTTTGGAAGTTATAGTACAGCATATTATTACTTGGATGCTATTTTCCTTGGATCAATCTTGAAAAATTATTGAAAATTATTGTTTTTAAATAAAAAGGGGTTTAAACTTTGTGGAAATTTTTATCACAAATAATGGAACAGGTATATCTCATTTTCTGTATAAATAATCACTTAAAAATTGTTTTATAAGAAAATAAGATATATAATCATGTTAGAGAGAAACGAAAAGAACTATCACCTGGCAAGAGTAACAGATCAATAATTAGTTGAGCTTTAAACATCTAGTAATATATTTTGCATGTAAAAAATGAAAACCGGCTAGTATCATTATATCATGTTATGCATATAAGTATAACCAAGTGAGTTATAAATATGGTTAAGGTTTAAACTTTGAGTAGAGTTTTTAAGTCATAATTGTATTTATAAAGATATGGTAATAATCGAAGACAAAAACGAAAAGAAAAAAAGATGCAATCAGCATTAGTCAAATGTTGGGTCAACTAGCTGATTGTGATTTGTGAGCCTACCACCATAGGGCACCAAACATGTTGCGCGTAAAATGGAAGTTTTCCACTTTTATTTTGATTTATATCATATCATTTACCGTTTACATTTTTTGATAGAATCTTTACCATTTACACTGATCACTTCCCAATAAATCTACACTAGAGTTGGCCAACCAGATCTACACAGCTACTTAGTAAGTATAGGACTTGGACTTTGCCTCTTTGGCATAATTAAATGTATTTTATTTTATTTTTTTAAGTTTTATCTAGAGTCACAAGCAATGAGTTATCGAATACTTGTTCGGAAATTATTCCTTTGATAAATATGTAAAGGTTTATTCATATAGTTAGGTCAGTACTGTTGCTGAATATCTTTTTTTTTATAGTTTTTAAAAACTATCAAATATTTTATTCAAGGATTTAATTTAAAAAAAAAACATGTATGACAATTTGGGTTCTCCCTATTTAGGATGAACCATGTATAGTTATACAGCTTAAATTAAATTTTCTTACTCAATGTATAAAATCACTCTTCTCATTTTCTATATATATATATATATATTATGGGAATGTATAATTAAGAACCATTTATGAAAAATGTCAATGTATCAAGAAAATATGAAACATTTGCAATGAATAAGCCTTATGCATATACCTTCTATCCTAATTTTCAAAACTATAAATTGAATTAATTATTCGTCATACTAAATTTTTTAGCATAAGACTACAACTCGAGATGGTAAGTTTTTGTTGCTTCACTTAAACGGCAGATTTGTTTCTTTTCACTTGTTAGTCTTCTCTATGTTAACAATTCGCCACGTGGAGTCGCTAATTCTAGTTGGGTTAGATAGTATTTTGGATAACTGATAACTAAAAACATAAAAGAGAAAAATAAACAAACGCCCTTGTTTCTATTGAAAAATAGAAATATCCGAAACAATTTGAAAAAAATAGAAAATTCCCATGGAAAATATTTTTGGACCATCTTTTGCCCTTTACTATTTATTACAGGTCATATTGCATGCCTTCGAAGGCCCCATGGTAATGAAGTATTGGATAAGTTGACTACGGAGTAGAGAATCATTAGTCTATAAACTGTAAATTATTCACACTAAATTAAAAGTGTTTCAAATGAAAAAGTTAGCAAGGGGATAATGGTACTCCATAAATGACTATTGTCACTCTTAGTCATTCATAATTTATTTATACTGTCATTGTGTGGAATTTTCTTTCTATTGATAAGTATTGTCTAGTTAAGGGTTTTCTCTGTGAAGTTAGAAGTTAGGATACATGGTATGTTTTTCACTAGGATGACCTTGATAGAAATGCCAAAGGGGTCGGAGTAAGTTGTTTTATAGGTGGAGACTTTTAGTTTGTGGATCGAATCTACAAATCAGAAGTTTCATCAGGGGCAGTGGTTGTTCATTTGGTTTTATCAATTCTATTCTGATGACTCTTTTTAGCAGGCTTCTTTGTTTGTATTGTTTCACTATGGTAGTATGGATTATTGGATTATGGGCTGAAATTGGGGGTGATTCCTTACTCTTTATTTGAATGATGCCTTTTCTACAAAGGGGTGTGTCTCTTTCAAATACCTTTTGCATTATTCTCTGTGGTGGCAACCCTACATTCTTGGATTGTAAACTGAATTGATTGGTTTCTGGTCATCATAGCAGATTTGGTAGTGAGGTTAACAAAATTGTATAGGGGTGATGTTCTACTATTGTCTTGAGTGCGAAAAAGAGAACCTCCATATTCCTTTGGATATATGTAGTTGGATGTGGTTTTCTTAATTGGTGTGTTTTACTTTAGTAACATGTTTTTCTTTTTTTTTTTTCTTGATAACTTTTTAGTTCTTGCTGATTGGTGCATGTTGCACTTTAGATGGTCACACTTTGTTAGCAATGACAATGATGTAATTGTTGTTTTGCTACTCCCTTTTTTTGGGAGCTTAGCCTTATTAATCAAATTATTGAAACAAAAAACTATTTCACTTTTTAGCATTGACTATAATGTAATTGTTGTTTTGCTACTCTCATCTTTTGTGAGCTTAGCCTTATTAATCAAATTATTGAAACAAAAAACTATTTCACTTTCTAGCAAATCAATTTTATGCACCGGCAAGATGAAGCCAAACCAAATAGGCTATTACAAGTTAGGTTGTGTAATACCTCAGGAACACGTATCCATAGACAAGTTTGATACTACCTTAGGGTCTCCTGAGACCCACCTGTGTTACTGGGAAGACCCCAGACATATGAAAGATCTTTTTTCATGCAGGTCAGGTGAATTTTCACTACTATAGTGGCATAGGAATGCTATAGCGGTCACAAGTATAGGAAAAGGGGTTCTGTGGTCTGTAGACCGCTATAGCGATGAAAGTTCACTGCTATGTCAATGGGACAAAAGCAATGCCAAACGACATCGTTTCACTTAAGTGATCCCTCTATCCCTTTAAATACCCCAAGCCCAAGATTTTCATCCCATTTCCAAAACCCTTCTCTCCCACACATATTTTCTCTCTTCCTCAATCAATTCAACCCTAATCCTTCATCCTCCAAGGATCTAGGGTCTAATATTTATAAGTTTTGTTGTCTTTTTCTTCTCCATCTTGTATCATAGGGTTTGGGCTTGTTGTTTCTCTCATTGTTGTTGTAATATACTTTAGGTCCACGTGTCTCTAGCTTGGCCTAGCAGCCTTAGAGTACCCCCTGGAAACTCCTGGTACGCTGAAAACCACGCGGCAGCTGAAATTTGCAAAGTTATGCAAAACAATCTCGATGCAATGAGAATCCATTGGTGCAGTGAGCTAAGAAGAGCAAAACCACCATCATTACTCCAGACATGCTAGCTGCAGCGAGCAAGGTGCTCAGTTGACTCGCTGTAGCGAGGACCCCAATGACAGCACAGCTCTAAAATGACGTAGTTTCACTTATGAGCTCCTCAACCCTTTCGAACACCCCAAGATCGGGTTTCATTCATCAAAATCGAAACCCTTCTCTCCTAAAACACTCTCCAACCTTTCCTTTTTCAATCCAACCCTAATCCTTCTTTTCCCGAGATTAAGGTAAGAGATTTTATTGGGATTTTTGTTGTCTCCTTTTCCCTCTTATATTCTAGGGTATGAGCTTGTTGTTTTTTTCATTGTTGTCAAGTATGGGTGCTCCCCCAATGTTGTTAAAGTTATATTAGAGCTCTTTAGAAATTTTTAGAGTTTAATATAGAGTTTTGTTATTTCAATAGCAGACGTTGGTGTCATCCTTTCTAAAGAGCTCTAATCTAACTTTTGTGTGATCATTAAACAATGATCTTTATGCTGATCATTAAAGTTATTTTCCTTAAATTGTGGCATGATTGCATGATTTTAGAGGTTATTTCAAAAGATTAGAGCTTTTGTGTGATATCCCAAATAAAGAAATTATAATTATTATGAATTATTATTATTATTATTATTATTAATTATTATTATTAAGTGTACCTAGCATTATTATTATTTAACATTATAATTACTAAGTGTAACTAGCATTATAATTATTATTATTAAGTGTACCTAGCATTATTATTATTTAACATTATAATTACTAAGTGTAACTAGCATTATAATTATTATTATCAAGTGTACCTAGCATTATTATTATTTAACATTATTATTACTAAGTGTAGCTAGCATTAGCATTATTATTATTAAGTGTACCTAGCATTATTATTATTTAATATTATAATTACTAAGTGTAGCTAGCATTATAATTATTATTACTAAGTGTAGTTAGCATTATTATTATTTAACATTATAATTACTAAGTGTAGTAAGCATTAATAATATTTATTATTATTATTAAGTGTAGACAAATAACATTAATATTATTCATGATTATTATATTTCTGTATAAATATATGAGTGTAGGAGTGTGTATGTGTAAGAAATGTTTAGTTTCATTTTGCTAAGTTTTACTTCCACCTCCTCTAAGTCAAACCTCCTCTAAACCAAACCTCTTCTTAGCCGAACTCATCTCTTGTCAAGCTCATGATCTTTATGGCCGAGCTTCAGTGAGCCTAGCTAATCCTCTCTTGGGATGTTGTGATGCTCCTTTCTTTTAATCTGTGAGATTGGTTAAAGTTATTAGTAGAAGCACACTCACGACTACCAACGGTGAGTGAGTTTAAATTCATAATCATACTTTTGGTCATTATTAATATTTTTCCATATTATATAAATTATTTGTGAAATTTTAGAATGATTTATGTCAAGAGAATATATTGCTATAATTATGTCTGTTTTAGAAATATTATTACTTTTACAGTTATTATGAAAATTAATCATTTTAGAAAAACTCATGGGACCATAATTGATACCTTGCGTGTTATAGAATATCTTTTTTCTAGTTTATGAAATTGTGAGACCTCAGTTTAATGTTTACAGTAGAAATATTGATTATCATATTTTCAGACTATGTATTTCCTATGAAGATTTTAGAATATTAGATATGATTTATTGAAAGTGTTGAATAAAGTATAATTCATAACAATTGTCAGATACATATTCTATTGATTACTGAAACCACTATGTCTACAAGCTGGTGATCCCTTGGGCATGATTTTAGAATCTCAGTTATGCTACAGTCAAATTGTTAGAATTATATGAATTCAGAGCTTTTATATTTATTTGGTTTATGAACAAATTATTTTATATTAATTAGTGAGAAACAGATCAGCGAGTTAGCGGCTGCAGGATTGATCGTTAACCTTGGTACCAAGTGGTCCGCTAGAGGATTAGCTCACCCACAATAAGGAACCTAGTGAGGTGTCCATTTATGGGACCTAGTTAGGTGCCTATCAGATTAGCCATTGGCTCAGATTTAGCTATTCAGCTCAGATAATTATGTACAGAATAATTCATGTTTCTCTACTAGTTGTTACCATAGATTCAGTTAAATTATATGTAATATATTTCACATCAGTTGCATGTATATGTTATGTATTTTGTTATTGTCCCGTGTGGTTTGTGAGTGGAGGCTCGCTCACTGAGTTTTGATGAACTCACCCCTCTCTTTTCCTTTCCCTACAGATACAGCTACAGTTTCAGTTGTATCACAGGATCCTCAGTAGTTGTGGTGAGCTTCGCTTTGGAGTGGAGCTTATTGTCAATTATGTCAATCTAGTAGTGCTCTAATAAATTGTGTAGGCAGGATCCCCGGACATGCATGATATATTTTTAATTTACATTAATTGTTTTGTTATGTTTGGCTTTGGCCTAGAATATGGATTTTATGCAAATTTATGTTTTAAGAACAATTTCATATTATTGAAGTTTTAGTTGAACTTGAGATATTTTGAATAAATTTGGATTATTTATACTAGTCAGTTACGTTACCGGAGGCTTCCGTGGGGACCCAAATCCTCACGTGCCAGTCACACTCCATAGGTGGGTCGTGACATTTTGATTAATTTTTTTCAAGTTCATGAAAATGGTTATTTTCAATAAAAGCATGAAATAATTGTTTTAATGCAAACTCATGGGACCATTATTGCTAAAATAATTTTATTATAGAGCTAGAGTATGAATATGTTTTGATTTAGAGATTTACGTACTATGATGATTTCAAGAGTAGATTTAAATCCAAAGAAAAGCTTAGCACAGAGATTTAGAGACTAGACATTAGCTATGGAGAAACAGACAGTGAATTAATAGCTGAACCCCAATCGTTGACCTTGATACCAAGTTGTCCTAAGAAGACAATCTCATAGAGCAGAGAAAAGAGACTAGTTAAGTATCCAATTTGTATCCTTGAAGGATCCCAGAGATTAAAGATTTATTGTCATGACATGGTTGACATACATAACAAGAGACTATTGTTATGTCACATGTTTGTGTATAACTAGAGATTCATGTTTCTCTACTAGAGTCCTGTTATTTATGTTTCAAGAAATTATTGATGCTTTTCAGAAAATATTTGATCAAGAGCTATTATGTATATGTACGGAAATTATTTCAGAGAAATTTGCATTGTTAAGTTATACTTGCTTCAATGTCCATTGTGGGCAAGGTTCTAAACCATAAAGATAGATTGCATTTTGTATACCCTAGATATGTTGTAATTACATGACTATAGTTTTCATGGTTTATTTTGTATAGAGAGCAACTCATATATTTTGTGTTACAGAAATATAGTGAGAGCATGAATATGAAATTATTTATGATGAATTGATTTTCTAAGAGCCTGATATTTACATTAGAAAGGAAATTATGTTTTGATAAATGGATTTTATGAGTTAATTATGCATATAGAGAGACTCAGAGGTCACATGGCTTACGTGAGGATGAGATTTCCCACGTGCCGATCACGTTCACAAGTTGAGTCGTGACAGGTTGTTGTTCGATGTGGATAAGGGAGTGAATAATCATCTTAGGCCCTGAAATTGTGCACATGAGTCACTTCGATTCTTAAAATTTAGAAATTAACTTCTTAAGTCCCGAAGATGCAAAATGTGAGTTGAATTAGTCCATAATTTTATTTTTGTCAACATTTTATCATGATTTCACCAATGTATCATGTTAAGTGACATACCGATGAATGATAATAGATTGACATCATAACTTGCAACAAAGGTTACATGGTTGAATAATTGGGCCAAATTGCTAGCATAGGGCAAATATGTTTATAATTTTACTTATATATAAAATTCATGTTATAGTAGTCAATTAGGCTTATTTATATGTAATTTGATTGGTAAATGTCAAGTAGAATGTTAGCATATCATTGGCATGTTGGTTATTGTGACATATCAGCAAAACTTCAATACATAGTAGTGGAAATCGCGCTAGGGACACGTGTGACTCATATTTTGTAATTTTATAGACAAAAGTTAATTTATTCACTAGGGACCAAAATAACTCACATATACAATTTAGGAACTAAGTATGGCATTTATTCATGGATAAGACCTAGATGAGGTTATCAAAGTCCTCCCTAATTATTAAACTTTCGTGTTAACTGTTAAATTCTTACAAGTTACTTCCTTTGTCCCTTTGTCATTAAATAGCTATTTAGTTTTAAATGCTCATTAAAATTAAGAAAATGATAGGAAAAACATCAATACTAGAAAATGTTAAAAATAATTTACTAATTATTTTTTTAATACTTCAACTTTTTTTTTATCCTCCATTAATTTCTCTATCATTCTTTAATATATTTAATAGAGATATTATTAAAAAATAATTAATATTATTTAAATTTTTAAATAAATAATTATTCAAGATAGAGAAAGTAATTTTACCACTAAAAAAATGAGTTTATATGATATTTTTTTCTTCTCAGGCATGTAGCAAGTAAGAAGAACACCATCACATCCAAGCTATTAAAAATATCCTGACCAAATAAAAAGATATATTAAAAAACCATCATCCAATTTTGGTATTTTGGCCGAAACCATCGTCATCTTCATCACGTGTACAGAGAGCTCCCTACCTAAAAAAACAAAGGAAATTACTGTGAGCTCTTTTTCTTTTTTTTCCCCTCAAAAACACCACCGAGAGCTTAGCTTTGAATGAAGGAATTCATTCCTGCAGTGCATGTTCCTTCGAGCCACCTGCTGGTGTTACCGCTACGGCTACCAAACCGCAGCGGCACATCGAAGAACCCCTTTCCGAAACGAAACCTCCCTTCGCTTCTTGTTCAATTCATCGCGTAAGTCCCAATTCTCCTTTATTTAATATTTTTTTAGCCCAATTTTCAGGCCTCGTATTTGGAATACACTGTATTACCTTCTAGATTTCGCTACAAATCGCCTCGATTCTGAGTCTCGAGGGGTTTCGTTTCCATTTCAAGAAACCCAAACCCTAGGCATTAGACGATTTCTTCTCCTGGGTTTTTTTTTTTCCCAATAATTTCGAGCTGATAATCCACTGTGAATGACTTTTGCGAATCCTTGGGGGTGGGAATAAGATTGGAAATGAAGACACTGAATGGGGTATTTGGTGCAAGACGCAGAAGAGGGCTTCATGGGGTTTTCAATGGTCTTTGTGCGGTGCTTGTGTTTTTCTTCTTTTACAATCGGGAAGACGTTCTTCGTAACCCGCTTCTCAGGCAATCCGCACATTTGGTGAATCACCATTTGCCTCAAAATTCAATTTTGAGAGATGGGTCTTCTCACCACCGCAGAATGGTTGAAATGAGTCTCAACCTCAACGCTTCTTCAAGTGTAGTTGGTGAGCCTCAAGACAAAGACTTAGCTGCAGTTAGGCCTGGATTGTGTGCTGGATTGCTCCATCATGATGGTTATGCCAGCACTTGTGATTTCCTAAAGGCCAATCCACAGTGTTCTTCAGATGGATTCCTTGATTATCTGAGATTTTTCTATTGCAAATGCCAGGGTGTTAGAGTGCTCGGTTATCTAGTATTGGGGACTTGGCTTGCTGCTTTGTTTTATCTCCTGGGGAACACTGCAGCAGACTACTTCTGCCCTTCTCTCGAGCATCTCTCGCGGCTCTTGAAGTTGCCTCCGACTGTGGCTGGTGTTGTGTTGCTTCCCCTTGGGAATGGGGCGCCTGATGTGTTCTCCAGTATAGCTTCCTTTGTTGGTGCTGAAACCGGTGAAGTAGGTCTTAACAGCGTCTTAGGTGGTGCTCTATTTGTTACCTGCATTGTTGTTGGAGTTGTTTCTCTATGTGTTGCAGAGAAGGAGAGTCAAGTTGATCATAAATGCTTCATAAGGGATGTTAGTTTCTTTCTAATCACCCTTGTTTCGCTGTCGGTGATTCTGCTTGTGGGAAAGGTGAGTGTTTGGGTTGCCATTGCTTTTGTATCGATTTATGTTGTATATGCATTCATTGTTGCTGCCAATGAGATATTATGCAAGCATGCACGGAGGTTGAAGTTGGACGCTGTCACACCATTGCTTCCTGTCCAGGGGAGTGTGTTCTCTATTGGTTCTGAAGAAGATACTTCTATCTATAGCTCATTGCTTGACATAGACACTGAGAGTGATCCTCCTCGACTGCCTCCTTCCTTGCCTCAGTGGATGTGGTCCTCAAATGTAGCAATATATTCAAACCAGGCAAGTAAAATTAACATGTTAGATGATGAAAGGCCTCCTTGGGGATGGAGTGATGAGCCCACAGAAAACACCAGGTCAGCGTTCTCTGTTTCAAAACTGTTTTTACTGATGGAGATGCCACTGGCAATTCCTAGACGGCTAACAATTCCAATGGTTAATGAGGAAGTCTGGTCAAAGCCATATGCTGTGGCCAGTGCTTCATTGGCTCCTGTTCTCCTGGCCTTTTTGTGGAGCACCCAAGATAGTGTGGGTTATAAGAGCACTATTCTTTCTTTTTGTGTTGGTATTGCTCTTGGATGCACACTTGGTATTCTTGCATATAAATATACAGTGTCTGATCATCCACCGTGTCGGTTTTTGATTCCTTGGGTTCTTGGAGGATTTGTCATGAGCATAGTGTGGTTCTACATAATAGCAAATGAGCTTGTGGCTCTATTGGTAGCATTTGGTGTAATTTTTGGAATTAATCCATCCATCCTTGGATTGACTGTATTAGCATGGGGAAATTCAATGGGAGATTTGATGTCAAATGTTGCATTAGCATTGGATGGAGATGATGGAGTTCAGATTGCTTTATCTGGGTGCTATGCTGGTCCAATGTTCAACACACTTATTGGTTTGGGGATTTCATTGCTGCTTGGAGCGTGGTCAAAGAAACCTGCTATGTATGTCGTGCCTGAAGATAGTAGCTTATTTTACACACTGGGATTTCTTATCACAGGCCTGCTATGGGCATTTCTTGTTTTACCCCGCAATAACATGCACCCTAATAGAATGCTAGGAATGGGTCTCATCACCCTTTATATCATATTTCTTTCGTTCAGGGTGTGCACCTCTATGGGGCTCATAACAGTTGCTGGTCTACGGTGACTTCTCACAATTGATTGAAGTTGTAATCAAAATTCAAAATATATTGTGGTTTGCGCATCTCTGAGCCATGAGGCCATGTGCTGTAATTTCTGTCTTGCAGCTGATAAGACCCACAAAACTTCAGGAAAGGAAAAATTGGTATTCGTGTAACAGGAATAAGCTGCAGCTCCAGCTTAAGATGCCAATGTTGCGTGTCGAATTATTATGTACTCATATAGTGAATTAACAATAGGTAGTCTTTTTTACATTTATTAAAACATGAACTCCTTCTACAGCTACCACTTATTGAAACGAATTAAATAATAATGACTTCCTGGGGGTTGTTTTAACATAGTCCGCACCATGTTCTGGATCGTTCCCTCAAAAAACAATTATGAAAGTGACCCCGGAGCCCAGTTAACTAATATTGTACTTAGAGTCATTAAGTTTTTGTTTGGAATTGAAGTCACAGAGCGACATCGGCTCGGCGTGTCTCTTATCGCCTAAGCATTGGTTCCTCAAGATGACGTTTGATGGCGTGGGCCTCCTCTCTCTGTTGCAATTTTGAGGTTCTTCAACATTGATCTCTCTCTTCCTCCAGAGTTCTCTGGTTTCTCAACACAGGCATTTCTCTCTTCCGTGGTTGTTTAATAAAATCGCATATCTCAACATGAACTCCGACAAAATCCATAAATTGATAAATCCCCGCTACAGTGACCACCGATACAATTAGTGGTAAATCATGAAAGTCCGAAGTCATCTTGCTTGAAAAATCTGTGCTGCATTTTTTTTTTGTGGTGAAAATTTTGTGATTCTAGCATGGGTTGCAAACCTCGAAAATGGATCCCATTTTATAAGGTTGAGTTTGAGTAGGAAGTAGGATTAGTTCGCTATGTATGACATCTGTACTTCTACTCCCCTCTTTTTGAGGATGAGTTTCTCTATAACAATTAAAAAAAAATAAAATCTTGCTTGAAAACATGTTCATATCACTATGAATCGTAAATGTAGTCACTAGAATGACTACAGTAGTCATAGACTACTTTCTGGGTTGTTTAGATTTAAACGAACTATGGACCATGAAGCTCACATACTTAAAGGCTCAAAACCAAAGTTCTGCAAGATGTGTTGCTCAAATTTCATATTTGCCCATGCCAAAGCAGGCCTCGAAAGATCTCTGCAAGCTCTAATTGCAGCCACCAGAACAATAAATTTTCAGAAAGCATAAGGCCAACCCGCTTATCGTTGCGACGGAACGCCATATCGGGTAAGCCATGGCGGCGCACATCCCTATGATTCCACCGCTAGAGACTTCTCCACTGCAATACGAAAGTGGACTCTTTTGCAAAATTAAATGGGACTGAGGACCAATGAGTGATATTAAAAGAAAGTAACACGGCAGAATTTCAACCATCCGATTTTAATGAACCTTCATCTGATGGTTAAAAAGAGAAGACCATCGCATGATCAAGAACATGGGGTGGACCATGTTAAAACGACCCCTTCCCTATGATTGTCTGGTGTATCTTTGATTTAAACTGGAGGGCTAATTCCTTATTTTTTTTTTTTAAGCCTAGACTAACCTTTTTCTTTTCGCGTTTTTGTTTTGCTGTACGTAATTTCTGGTAACGGGAATTTATCATTGACATGTGAGCAATTTTTCTTTTAAACCTCTTTGTAAAATACAAAGGATTGTGCATTTCTAAAATTAAGAATTCCTGATATGGTCCTTCAAAATTTTAAATATCCTTAACAACAATCCTTAGCGATGGGACATATTAGTGATATTACTCTTTATTAAACAAATTCTAATAAATGTTTGTAATTCTCATTTGGATGACGTTAGGAGTTTTTATTTCTTATAGACTGATATGATTGATGACATTTAATTTTAAGAATGTATATGGGAGCTTGTTATTGTTTCAAACGGTTTCGATGATTTATGTATTTTATGATTTTTCTTTTTCGGTTTGTGTTGATAATATTTCGCCCATTTTAGAATTTTATTTTGGGCCAACGGGCTAGCGTCCTCTACTCTTACATGCTAGCTTCCTGTATTCGGGCCAACATGCGTCGGTTTGGGATGGGTTGATCTGCCACTATGCCGCACCCCTATAATAAGTGAGTAGATTGTCTTTAAATAATGCTACGAAGTCCAGGCCCAAAAAAAAAAAAAAACTACATAGTTAACGCTATGTATTATATTATGACTAAATTTTGTCAAAATTTTAAAGCATTATTCAATAAGTTAAATGATTAAAAACTATTTATTTATCTAAAAATTAAAAATAAAAGGAAATAAAAATTTGTTAGAATTGAGACACATGTATATCCAGCCAGCTATACGGCTATACCCTTCTCATGCACGACGTGTTCAACCTTATCACTTAACCAGACAATTGCAACATCCAACTCGTTTATGTGCCACTATAATCAAAGTTCTGCAGCTTAAGGGAGCTATCGGAAGCTAGCATAGTACCATTCCAACACCTTTTTCCCTCCACCAAAATACATACCATTGCCCAAAGGTTCTTCAAAAAATTGACCTCTATTGATGGTGAAGACTTGCATGCTGCTAGCCGAGTTTGGAACCATGTGGTTCCAGATTGTATTTTAATAGAAAAATTAACAAAATGATTTATTTATATTCATCATCTTCTTCCTCTCTTTATTCTTGGTTTCTTTAATTGCTGGAACCGTTCTTCATCATTGAATATCTAGATCCAGTGTTTTCCTCTCACAACCCACGGATATGTGAATATGGAGTTCCATTATTGCATCAAAACCAAAAACAAAAATTAGAGCTTGAAAACTTAAGCTCATTACAAGAACACTCGAGTAATTAGTCTCCATATGTGAGAGTAGTTTATAAATCCCAAAGACATAAAGGCTATTAAATCTCACCACTTCTCCCCATCGGTCCGCCCCTTGGGGAATGAGGTTGTGTGTGTCAAAAATAAAAGCTTTTCTTAACTTTTATCAATATAGTTAGTTATAGTAGTTACCTGTTAGTTAGTAGCAGTTACTGTTAGTTTTAGTTAGTTTGGCAGCTGGCACACGCAGCTTGTATATATATTGAACCTTTCAGTGTTATTCAATGCAAAATTGATCATTTTCTCAATCTCTCCTTTGAGCTCTGGTTTTCCTCCATCTCGAGCTCTCTCTCTCAAGCTCTCCGTTGAGCTTTCAGGGAGAAGAACTCCGAATCCTTGAATCTTGTTAGCTTTGTTTTCCATTTCAGCTGCCAAGGTTGAGTCTTCGCATGGTATAAAGAGCCTTGAATCCAAAGCTTGGAATGGATGTGGGCCAAGATATGAACAATTATGCGATAAGAGATTTGATTTTCATTTTCAGATCTGAAGTGGGAAAATAGTGACTGTTGATGGTGGCATGCAGGTCGGACCTCAAATTTGGTGGCGGTGGTGGCCGATAAAAGTGGCAGTGGATCATGGTGGGTGTCTGGGTGACGGTGGAAAGTGGTGGGTGGCAGGGGTGATGATGAAAGAAACAAAAGAAAAAAATATATTATTAAAGAAAAGGGTAAAACAGTTAGATCAACTTTAAAATATATTTTTTTATAAATATAATTTTTTATCTCAAATAATTTTAACCTTCATATTCATTTATCAATGATTAAGATTTTGATACCAGATGGCTTCAAATTTAGTTGGCACCATTCAAGTCTTCTCCTCTTTTGATCGTACTCCATGTTTGTCCCCATCTGACACATCATGACATAATCAGATGCTAATGAAAATTTTTCACTATTCAAGTCTTCATCATGATCTTTTATTAATGAATAATATTTCATTAAATATAACAACATAAGCCAATACAAGAATACAAGATGGCAGTACCCCATTTGAAATTCAACAATCAATTAAGTAAAATTTTGTGAGTAACGGTTCACGAAGTTTCACGCCCAACTTGGTGGCTGATCAGCCACAAGTATATTTTATATTTTATTGGTGAAACCCAGTAGCTTATATTAACTATCCAAATTACACATACAATTTTATTTTATTTTAATTCGATCCAATGATAGCCTTTGAAGGCTTCATCAGTGAAATGATTAACAGTTCACAAAATTGGTTGATCCTCTTCAATTAAAGTTAATACCATGCTTGTTATCTACACTGTTGAATGTAGATGGCAATAGAATGGCCCTTTTTTCCTGTCAATTTTGCCGGAGACTCCTAGAATCTCAGAGAGAGAGAGACGGATACTGCTAGAATGTGACAGAACAAAAATTAATCGGGTATGAATAAGCATAGTCAATCACGGACTTCCCCACTTCGCTTTTTTGTTTCTAGTGACCTGAGATATGGTGAGAATAAAGAATAGACTTCAGGCTCAGAAATAATATCTCAAAGCCCCTTTAGCATAAAATGGGTGTAAAACTAGTAATATTATTCAAAATATGTATAATGCTATCAGTAATATTATTTTTATGTTACTCTTATTCTTATTCTTATTATACTATTCTTATATCAACAAAATTTCAAAAATAATAAAATAAAACAGATATTGCATCACACTTTATACTTTACTCTTTTTTATCAAACACAAAACATAAAAAAATGTAAAGTTTTCTGTTTTTGCAAATATCATTACTCATATATCCAGGTGCAAGATCCATCAAAGAATAAGAGGACTTAGGAGATTATTTGGTGAGGACCACTGAAAAATTTTGAGTAGAAACATTCTATAAGGATATGATCAGTACAAACCATAAGTGTCAGAAGCCAGCCATTTCATAATAATAAGTAGTGAATATTTTTGTTAATTTTTTTGTGGTATTTATGAAGAATGTTCACTTGCAGGTAAAAATTAACACTTCTTTCCTTGATGATCATTAATCTACATGATGATAAAAAAAAAAAAACCTTGTAAAAGATAATTAGCATCTTGACTCGAGTCTTGAGTATATATTGAAGTTCAAAACACAAAATGACAAATGACAAGTATAGCTCAATAGAACGTAGCTCACATTGCACGAGTCAAGAATTTCTGAAGCATCAAGAAACCTGAGAACAGCATACATTCTAGCTGCTTCATGCACCAAAAGGAATCCCATTAATTTCATCATAAATCTGTGCTTTAAATAAACAGCACGAAACCTTCTAAGGAGAGAAATGGCTTCCCAACTTGCTCATTTAGGACTTGAGGCTAGATAACCAAGCTCCTCAGCTAACACATTTATATCTTCATCATCTTCTCTAAATCCTTGTAGATTATCTTCTTCATTACCCTGACCCTCATTCAGAAAATCTTCCCAAAACACTTCTTCAATGCCTTCATTTCCACAGCTTTCAAGTTCAACTTCTCTCTCTTCTAGGTTCTTTTGGTTACCAATTTGTTCCTCCATATTCATGGCAAGGTCCATGTCACAAACCTCAAGCTCTGAAATGTCAATGTATTCCTGCTGTTCAATTTTCACAAAAGCTGAGCAATCTTTAGCATAACTCAATTCATCAACATCCACACTACTAGGCCCTTGATCAATAATTCTTCTTCTTTTCTTGGAATGAGCTTCCTCCAGCTCCTTTCTCCACTCCTTTTGCTGAATCAGTTGTTGCATAAAGCTGGGGTTCTGCATTGCCCTTGCCAAGAAGTTCATCATCTGTTTCTGCTTTTGTTCTGTCCTTTTAAGCCTAGTTTTCACTAATTGAAGGTGGCTTTTGGTATTCTGCTGTTGTTGCCTAAGTTTCACAAGCTCCAACATGAGGACTTGCTTGTCACGCCTCAACCTATCAACTTCTTCTCCATCTGAACCAAACCGCCCCACTTCAACACAAGGGTCCAGTGCTTGCTGTGGAGGAGTTTGAGATTGAGTTGTCTTCCTCCTCCTAATGTTCTTCAAAAGATGCCTTTGTCCTCTAAGAAACCCTTCATTAGCAAACTCCCACTTATCTGGATCTACTTTTCTAAATGCCTACATCAAATATGAAGTTTATTAGAACAATGGCGCATGCCCTTTTTTTTCACAAATTATGGTGGTAGATAGATGAAATAAAGGGGTATAACACATTCATTCATGAAAGAGTTAATAATCATGTCACATAATTCTCACGCCTAAATTTTAATGATAAAATTTCTGACTTTACAGTATTTTAAAATTTCTTAATTCCTTGTAAAATCCATATAATCTTACTATGGCAATAATGGTTTCAAAGAGGCATATGACATACCTACAGAAACCCTCGAGTTGGATGCTATTGAAGGTAAAGATACACATCATAATTCATACATTAGATTATTAGACACGGCATCACTGCAGGTAGCAAAGGAGCACGCAAATCAATAGTTGCATTTATTTAGAGTTAATGCTCATTTTAACTTCTGACTTTATATTTGTGAATCATTTTAGTCCTTAACTTTTAAAATGAATCAAATTAGTCTTTGATATTGTAAAAAATGAGTCAATTAAGTTGGTTCCTCATGCTATATGTTATTTGAAATATGATGAAGTTTCAAATGACTCATTTTTGTGTTTAAAATTACATAAAATGAGTAATTTTAAGCTGAATTCTACATCATATATATGATATTATAAAGTATATGAAAGTATCATTTAACGTTATACATCATCAATTATTTGATAAAATGTTGGATAAAAGTAGAATAAGAGACTAATATGACAACCATTTTATAATATTAATGACTAATTTAACTTATTTTAAAAGTTAAAAACTAAAATGACTCACGAATATAAAGTGAATAACTAAAATGAACATTAATTTATTTATTTAATATTGTAATCTCTGTTCTTTTCATTTCTTAGAAGACATTAAACAAATAAAATGCCATAAAAAACAATGGGGAACCTCAATAATAAATAAAAGCATAAGATGGGACCAATCAAATCTAGCAGCAATAAAAAAGATATAATGAAGATAAAAAAAATAATGACAACACATTCCAGATGCGCATCATTATCGTGAATGAAGATATATAAGGTTACAATTTCATTGCTAAAACAAAAAGAACCCCAGCATGAAAAACAGCATAGATCACGCACGTAGTTTGTCCCATTTTATGAAGATTGCTATATAACCCAATTAAAGGGCATATACATATCAAAAGCGCACATGTATTATGTATAGATTTACTCACATAGGTGTTAAGCTGCCTAACAAAGCTAGAGAAGTTGTTGTGCTTGAAGTATCTTGGGAGAAGAGTGATGGAAAATGCCTGAGGATCCCACACAACGAAGCTGTTGTTCCCTTTGCTCCATGAGACAATCTGGTTAGTGGAAACATCCTCAACTATGTCATATGTCTTTGTGAGGAATGGTGGAGGACCATTCTCATGAAGCCCCTCCACTGGTTGGGGAGCAACCACAGGACCTTGAGGGTTCATACTTGGAGACAGGAGCCCAAGAATTTGATCTGGGGTTGCCCTCTTTCTTCCTGAAAGATGAGATGAGTACGGCTTTGATTTTGAGCTTCTGAAAGCTCCCAACTGAAACTGAAAGAAATAACTTTTATGTCTGGTAATAATAACAATTTTTTAAAAACTAGGGTTTTTGTTTTCTTATAAAAAGAGCACAAAATATTTTCAACTATACAATATTCTAAATATTTTAAAAAATAAACTTATACAAACCTAGCTCAAGGGGTAAAGAAAATCAGATGCTAGATCTGTATAGAGGTGATGCTATTATGCTAAGAGAAAACAAGAAACGGTGGCACACACAAAGAGAGAAGAAAAGTACTGTGTGTAACTCAGGTAAAGTGTGGCTGAACAATGAATTGACTCAGTGAGTACAGAATACAGGGAGAGAATGACTACAATATAATAGTCATAGACTATTTTCTGGGTTGTTTAGATCTAAACGAACTATGGACAATGAAGCTCACACACTTAAAGGCTCAAAACCTAAGTTCTGCAAGATGCGTTGTTCAAATTTCATCTTTGCCCATGCCAAAGCAGGCATTGAAAGATCTCTACAAGCTCTAATTGCAACCACCAGAACAATAAATTTTCAGAAAGCATGAGGCCGACCCGCTTATCTTTGCGACGGAACGCCATGTCGCACAAACCATAGGGGCACACATATGACTCCACCGCTAGAAACTTCTCTACTACAGTACCGAAATCGACTCTCTTGCAAAATTAAATGGGACTGGGGGGGGGCCAACCAGTGATATTAAAACAAATTAACATGGGCAGAATTTCAACCGTGCGCTTTTAATGAACCTTCATTCGACGGTTGAAAAGAGAGGACCATCACCTGATCTGGAACATGGGGTGGACTACGTTAAAGCGGTCCCTTTCTTATGATTGTTTGATGTATCTTTTATTTAAACTGGAGGGCTAATTACTTTTTTTATTTTTTCAGCTAAGACTAACCTTTTTCTTTTTGCGTTTTTGTTTTGCTGTACGTAATTTATGGTAGCGGGAATTTATCATTGACATGTGAACAATTTTGCTTTTAAACCTCTTTGTATTGTAAAATACAAAGGATTGTACATTTCTAAAATTGAATATCCTTCACAATAACCCTTAGTAATGGGACATATTAGTCATATTACTCTTTATTAAATAAAGATAACTGATAATTTACTCCTGTCTTGTTTTGAACCTTGTAATGATCCTCTGATTTTAACTGTTAAATCTGAATATTTTTTGAATTAATAGTTGGGATTGAGAACTGAAAATATGATAAATAACTCATTAAAAATATAAGCAATTTATTAAAATTATAATAGAAAGTTATAATTCCATCATTAATCACGAAACTCTTCTCACTTTTTTTCAGAACGCAACAGTGCCAATGCCACTATCATCGTCGACAACGATTGCTGTGATTACCACTCTGCGGCCATGGTTGAGAACTATCACCATTGCCCACCCAATTACCGGCCTTTGCCTGCTAGTCGGGCAGGGACGATGAGAAGGGGGCGATTCTCCATGTTGGCTATGGAAACCCCATGTCACCCCTTCCCCTCAAGCTCTCCATACCACTCTTTGTAGACTCCCTGACAGATGTATTGTAACACCCTAAATCTTAACCCAAGACTACTAGTATGTCCTTAGGTTAATTTTTAGAATATTACCTCTTGGTCTCATCCTTTGGAAAATACTTAGCGGAAATACGGGTAAAATTTTTCTTTTTAAAATCAAAGTGAGAGCCACGCTAAACTTTAAGGGGCAACATAGCTGAGACATATAAGCAAAGCATAAGAAACACATCACGTCATAAACATCAACTAAACATAGATATATATATATAACGCCTACCAAAGAGGCAGTGACTATTTGATACATCATGAAACAAAATACAACCTAAATGCAATACACAAATCATAAAAGCAAATATAAAAGAAACTACTCCTCATACCTATGTGCACCTAAAGGAGACCACATCATATACAAAAGAAGGTTTGACCTCTACTAAGTGGCGGTGTGTGTGCACTAGCTACTACCCCTCCTATGACTACTCCCGCCGTCCGAATATCGGGTCGAGGTCGATCCACTAGCGATCTCACGGAGTGGTCGAGCGATCATCGGGCATGTCCACCGCACAAGGCCAGCGCATAGATGCCGCCGAGCCAACCTCGGCCGACTACCGCCTCCTCACTCCCACCTCATCTGAGGAGCTGGACTGAGCCCAATCAGACATGGGATGGCGTCCTCTGATGGGTCCGCCTCCGAGTAATCGGGACGCGTACATACTGGTACTCGCATACCGACGCCTCGGCCCATGCGGAGGATCTGCCATCGCGCGGGCCTCGCCGCCAAAAAATCCCTATGACTCGAAGGAGCAATGGTGAAGCTGTAGCTCTGACTGGTACGCCGGGGTCGCCCCATTAACATGAATACTCCGGACAAAGGTACAATTCAAATGATATGACCCGAAAGCCGGTCATGGTGCAGCTCCCACACCGGTGTCGATTTAAGAGTACAAACGTCGCCTATCCGGGTAAGATATGACTAAGAAAAGAGAGAGGGAATGAGAATCTTCTAAAAGAATTCTCAGAGGGTTATCCCTACCTAGGTGTCATCGCCCACATCCTCAGTGAACCTTGGGTTTATTTCTAAAATAAGTGTGCATGCATATAATTTCCTTTAAGTTAGTTTTCCAAAGAGGTATTTTATCCAAGGTCCGTCTATATTTTATAATGCGCCTTTATAACTTAAGCGAAATACACTAATGATATGAATGCATCATAAGGTAACCCAAACAATAGGATGACTAGGAAACATTATAACATTGGCATAAGTATAGTTTATGTGACATTGTTAACTTTAACTTTCATCTCATGGGGCCGCCTAAACTTCTCTAGGTTATGAGCTCATACCTTAACTAGTCGCCACTAGCTCTTACTTATCCTATGATAAACATAATCCCGACTTTAAAGTACAAGCAGGGGGCAAATTAAGGATCTCCTTTCTAGGATCATTTCCTCTTGAAACGCTGCATAGCCACGCGGGCCTCAATTAATTTGTCCGCTGGCAGCTGCATCTACACATACCTCACGGATTTGTTCTCCTCCGGGTGCTCACTAACCTAAGTGTCACCAGAGAAGCGCTGCCTCAAGTTGTGTCACATTTATATTCTCATATGTATTAAATCACAATTACCTCATCATTTATCATATTCATTTTTATCATGCATTCTCATATAGCTCTTTTCATAATATATATATCATCACATGAAACTTTCTCATAACATTCGACACATAAAACTTTCAAGACAAACATCATCACATAGTCATATCTAACAATCATCCCTATAAGCTCATAGACATGTTATGTTATAACTCATAGTGTTTTAAACTTCGATTCTTATGGGCCTTAAACTTGCAAATTAATTATCCTTAACTTCTTTATACACCTATAGTTTGACAATTAATGAGTTATACAAATTTTATGCTCAAGAATTAATCCAAATAGCACTAAGCGTAATTTGGACAGCTTTATGTTTATGTAATTACTGAGTTCTAGAAATTACGGTTTAGATCTTTATCTCACATTCTAAGTTATTGATCATCAACACCTAGTCTCTTGGGAACCTATAAGGTTATAACTAAGTATTTCTCACCTCACCCTATGGTCAAGAACATCTCTAAACCTCAAGAGTGCTGTAAATCAAAATACTAACTTTACTGCACCTAGAAGTCACAATAATGACCTTTCTAAGTTCTGGGTTTGCTCCTAAGGTTTCAAGATTAAGTCCTAAACCAATTATGAGTCATTCCTACACATATAAACTAATTTAAAACCATGATTATTGAATCTAAACCTTGCTGGACAGAATCCAGAAAATAAATCTTTAAGGGATCTAGAACTCTCAAATTAATTCTTTTCTAGTTCCTAACTTATCCTATCTTCACATATGAGTCTTAACATAATTATTACCCAAACATAAGCATATTAACATCATTAACACAGCTCATACAGTGGCCAAACATAGCAAGGCAGAACCGAAACCACAACTCCATTTAAAGGCATTGAATCATAGTTTCTAAAGCACATAAAATACTAGTTTCTCTTGGAACCTTATTAAAACCTTCAAAACTCTTTTATGAACACTTTTATCATCTAAACTCATGGAAATACTTAATAGGGCAGTGGCTATGTTATTTTCATCTCAAGAGGTCCTAAATTCATAATACTTAGTTCTACACATTCCTTATACTCATATAAGTTTAGAAAAAATTATAAAACATAGTTTTCAATACTTGAAGACATTAAGGCCTCATAGGGCCGAAATATGAGCCATAGGAGATAAATGTTTTAGACCTTGTTTGAGATATCCTTGGGCGAGTCTTTGAGCTCTAGAATCATTAAAGTGATGACGAAAATAAACATGCTCATGCACTTATTTTAGTTATTGCTAGAAAGTAAAGTGAGAGCATAAAATAAATATGTGGTGCAATATATTATTATCTTTGATATTTAGGTGAGGACTTGAAATATAAATATGATAATGCAAAGCTTGAAACATAAACATGATAATGCAAGTTTATTCATTATCTTGGGATTTAGTGATAGCAAGGAAATAAACATGATATGCAAAGCTTAAAGTAAACATGATGCAAGTTTCATTTTTATGTTTAACTAGAGCTCATTTAAGACTTTAACAAGATAATAACCCCATACAATATCTCAAAGACCACAACACAAGAATCTAAAAATCATATAAAAGAGAAAGAAAGTGAAGCTACATCAAGTTCTTTTTATTAGCACTAAACCCCTATCTAGAGACAAATCTCTAGAACGTACGCCAACTTTAAGGTTGACAAGGGTAGGCTTGGGCTTTTAGAAATCCTAGATTAATTTTTCTTAAGTTGGAAAACCATGTGAGCTAGATAACATATAGATGAAGTTGTAAGAAAAGGAAAACTCAAGCTTTAGAGGTTTCTTTGAGATGAACACAATGTCATCATCTAGAAACTCTCATCATCAAGCTTATCATGCTCAAATCAAGGCCTCATGGTCAAAATGAAAGGAAAGGAAAGACAAAGGGAAGTTCAAAAGAATCCAAGAGAAAACTAGAGAAAACACTTTCTTGAGCAAAATAAAGTTTGAAAACAAATCCCTACCTTTAGATGAAGACAAAAGCTTGAACTTGAAGTTGGAAATGGGATGAGCAACACTCCTAGGATGGTGATGATTTGATTCTGCCTTGATGAGAGAAAAGAAAGAAAATGTGTTTCAAGTGGAGTTGTGTTTGAGGTGTGGTGTTTGAGAGGTTTGATGATGGTTCAAGGTTTTGGGGTGGTGCTTGATGGTTGAGAGGTGATGATGAGGTGAAGAGATGAAGAAGATAAATATGAAAAGAAAGGAAAACTCTCTTGAAACTTGAGAGAAAAAGGAAAGACTAGCAAGACAACTCTAAAAACTCTAAACTTTGCAAATGCTTCAAAGTGTAACAAGACTAACACAAGCATCCTATTTATAGAAAATCAAAACCATGGAGCTCACATTGGGAGGGTGTTGGCCGTAGCTTGAAGGGCAAAAGGAGAGAAAATATCTCTTACACAAGGTCATTCAAGCATGGTTTGGAAGTATGGAAGCTATGCTACAAAGTATGGCTTGATGTGAGTTAATTTCCTATCACATTTTTATGAAATTAGGCTTCTAGAACCTTAACATGGCTGGAACTTTTCCAGCCACAAAAAAATGGGGAAATGGGTTGTTTTAATTATTTATTCATGTGGAAATTCAAGCTTGATTGAAAGTTATGACAAGGTATAGTGTATGTGACTTGAGGTATGGCCTTGGAGTGTTGAAAATTGAACATGTGATGCATATGGAGGAGGGCAGCTTCGCCAAGGCTGGACAGCAGAGTGGGAGGATGATTTGACCATTTAATTGTGTGTTAATGGTAGGTTTAGATGTGTATTAGCTTAGGTACAAGGTTAGGAATGATTAAGCTTAAGTTTAGGTAACTAAGAATGTGATTTAGGGAGTTTATGACAAGTTTAGGAGTGCTCATACATCATTAAAGAATTTAAAACTCATTTATGAATAAACAATGTGTAACACAATTCCATGATTTAAGGAATTGGAAAGAGAAAACACTATTCAAGATTCTATGACTAGGTGTCATAAAATTAAAAATATGATTTTAGGTTGTAATTAAGTACTTTTTGGTTCTAATCAACTTTAATAAATTATTTTGACTCTAGATTAATTAAGGAAATTAATTAACCTTCGATTAGAGCCTAATATTGCTTTTAGGTTTGCTTTTAATCTGATTAAGCGTAAAAATACAAACTAGGGGCAAACCGTAATTTTGCACTAATTTTGCCCGGGACTTCAAAAATTAAACTGAGGTCATAGAATACATAAAAACGCCTTTAAAATCATCCTGCAGAAGTTTCTGGTTCATCCCAAGACTTGAACGTAAACAATTACTGCTGCTTTTGGTCATTTTGACCAAAACTCGAAACGAGATTTTCGATCCCTGAAGGTACATGTTTTCTAATCCCCTTCCAACATTGAGTTTGCTCCTTCGAAAGTATCGCCAAGACCGCTTTCCTCGACCTGAAATGACCTCAGGGGCATTTTGGTCATTTTCACTCTAACAGAAAAATCGGGGCGTTACATGTATCGAAATGCACTCATAGTCCATGACAGGCATGGGTCATCCAAATGCAAAAGGGAACAAATCAATTCCAAAATCACCTCAACGATTTTCGGTCATTGGATTAGTAAAAACAAAAGCAATTCAAAAGTTAGAAACCACATGGAAACCCATTAAAAAAACAATAGAGCAACACCGTTTTAGGCAATACTCAAATTATTCATTATTGTAACTATGCTCAATTTTTAAAAATGGTTCTTCATTTTCTTGGTCTGCGGCTTTGATTTCTTCTTCTTCTTCTTCTTCTTCTTTTCAAATTATTCTTTCGTTGTCTATGACCAATTCTTGTTATGCAGCTTGTTTGTTTTCTTTGTTTAGTGGTGGAGCATGGGAAAGAAGAAAAATAATTTGATGGTGGAAGCCGCTGATGGTTGCAGAAGTTGTAATGACGGTGGCTGGAAGTGTAGAAACATAATCGAAGTAAATGAAAGACGAATGGATGAAAACAGAAATTAAAAATTAAACAAGGTTAATTTAGTAATATTAATGTGATGGAATTAGGACAATGAAAAGTATCAAAAGAGATGGAGACCAAAGTATCTTCCACTATTAAGCAAATTCTAATAAATAGTGGTAATTCTAACAAAATGAGGTTGTGTGTCAAAAATAAAAGCTTTGTTTTCCTTTTCAGCGGCCAAGGTTGTGTTTTTGAGTCTGGTATCTTTGCATGGTAAAGAGCTTGGACCCAAAGCTTGTAATGTGTAACATCCCCTGCTGCTTTATGGATTGACGACTGTCCCCACAAACCAACACGGGTCTTTTCAGCATGCTTTGTTCTCACTCACACGCTTCTTGAGAAAACTTCCCAGGAGGTCACCCATCCCAAAATTACCCCAGGTCAAGCACGCTTAACTGTGGAGTTCTTTCAGTTTGGGCTACCGAAAACAAGTTAAGCATGTGAGTGAGGACAAAGCATGCTGAAAAGACCCGTGTTGGTTTGTGGGGACAGTCGTCAATCCGTAAAGCAGTAAGGGATGTTACATAATGGATGTGGACCAATATATGAACAATTATTAGTGTGATGAGAGATTTGATTTTCATCTTTAGATTTGAAATGGGGAAATCGTGACTATTGATAGTGGCATGGAGGTTGGACCTCAAATTTGGTGACAGTGGTGGCCGGCAGAAGCAACGATGGATCATGGTGGGTGTCTGAGTGACGGCAGAAAGTGGTGGGTATGATAACCGTAAAAAAAAAAAAATTAAAAAAAAAGTGAGGATTACTGTGCACTTTAAGTGGTAAAAACGACCATAGTTTCCTCTCTTTTCTTTTAATTCTTGGTTCCCCTCCTCCTAACTCACTCTCCCGTGACACTCCCCTTCTCTCTTTCTTTTCTTTCTTCTCTTCTCTTCACAAAAAAATAACACCACCACCTCCATCATCACCATCTCCTCCTCCTCCTCTTCCTCCTCTTTATCACCTTCTACTGTTCTCTCTCTTTTAGCTCCATTTTCTCCCTAATCTCCATTAGAGGGCTTGAAGTTTTAGAAGGAATTGGGGTGATTTTCTTCACCAATTCTACTCTCCAAGTGATAAATAAGCTTTTACCTTACTCTATTTAAACTATCAAAATTTCTAATTATTTTAGGATTAATTTAGGTTCTTGAACCCTTGAATTTGGGGCTTTTAATGATTTGAGAGTAATTGATGTTAATTGATGGCATAGTTAGCTCATAAATGTTAATATTGTCTTGTTCCTAGAGCGATAGAGCAATCGAGTGACAACACTTGAGTTGGTGGCATTAAAGGCGTTGTTCTTTTATTCTTTGAACTAATATTTATGAGTAGATAATGTATCTGTAGGTTACTTTATGCATGATAAACAATATAAAATTATATAAAGAGCTACAAGTATGTTGATATAGAAGAAAATAATTTATTTATTAAAAAGGAGGCTTTATGTTTCAAATGAAAAATATTTATTTGGAGGCCATAATGTAATTGTTATTCTTATTTAAATATTTTTGGATGAAATGTAACAAATATTGAATTTTAGAACATTTTATATTAATTATTAAATTTGAGTATATTTTATGTCTAATTTATTTCATATAACATGAGAATGGATTTTGTATTGGAAAATATTCTGGAAGTGGAATGTGCATGATTTTGAGTTAATTTGGGGGAAAATTCCTAGTTAGAACTTGTAGTTAACAGCAAGGATATTAGGCCCGGTGTACCGTGAGAAACTCTAGTTAGCAGGAGGGATGCTAACCTGCACATGACTTTTGTCATGTCTGAACTTGTATCGCTATGGGCCAATCCCAGTTTGCAAATGTGGTGCTAACACACACAGATCATATATGGACTTGTTATTGTTCTGCTTCGAATAACTCCCCATTATACTTAAAATTATGTGATTATATAAAGTTATATTTTCAAGAAATCTCATGTTATAGCTATATTTATATTTTTATGAGTACATATATATTATTATGTTTATATTGTTTTATGATTGTATTTAGTAAACTATGGATATCCTATCTCTCGCTAAGTTGCAAAACTCACTCCGTTGTCTTCCATTTTTTTTTACAGATACAGACGCCGGTGCTGGATCTAGTTCTGTTCCTCCGGCTCAACCTTAGGTGCATTTCAAGTTGATGAGCCTTCTTGTGAAGGCCTTTATTTTAGAGTCTCATTTTGTTTAGTTTGTTAATTGCTCCATGTGTCACAGGCAGGGTCCTCGGACTTATATTATGCTTATGTTTAAGAACTTATGACTTAGATGTATAAACTATGTAATGGAAATGATTTGTAAACTTAATTTGGTATTATTTTTGAAAAATATGTTGAGATATTGTTTTATTCTGGAAGGGCGCATTCTGAAAATGCTTGATACCCATTTGCTATGAATTTAAATTGAAAATATTGTAAATTATATTTTATTTGGAAAATGTCCGAAAAACAGAGGAGACTCTATCTGTTCTCCTGATAAATATTGTGTGATAAGACTTATTAGGAAAAATGTTTCCTATGCACCGATCATGGCCTAAGTTAAGTCGTGACAGTGGTGATGATGAAAGTGAAATATCAACACTAAATCTTTCTAGAAATATACAACATTAACATGTTGGCCAGGAAAAAATTTGAAAAATTCTAAATATTTCCACACTAATATTTTAATAAACAAAAGCAATAGAAGCTACTAGAAATGTGTTGTGCCAGATGTTTCTAGCAATTGAAAGTCGGTGTCCTGAACCAACATGGAAAGCCTATATGCATTGTAACCTTGCAATATTTAATTGTGAGAAAGAGTGAGCAAGTGTGCTTCAGCAGTGAGTGAATAATTGCACTTGTGTGCATTTATAGGGTGCATTTGTATTGAGAGTAAAGTGGAGTGAGAATGCCTCGTTTAGTGTGCACGGTCACAGTGTGTGAGTGAAGTGCTCCGTGAGTGGAGTTGGGACAAGTGAGTGTTCTAGTGTGCATAGTCAAAGAGTGGTGTACAAGTGGTCTTTTGCCTTTGTATCAAAATGAGGTATTGATACCTATAAAGAGTTTGTGCTTTCTTGCTCTACAGAAAGAAATAAAAGAAAGTAAAAAATGATTATTAACGGAAGGATTAAATAGATAAACCAACTTTAAAACATACTTTTTATAAATTTAATAATGAATATAATCTTTAATCTCAAATAATTTTGACTCAGATCAAGTTCCAAATTTAGTTGGCACCATGTCGTTAGCTTTCTCCTCTTTTGATTGTGATCCATGTTTGTCCCCATCAGACACATCATGATATAAGCAGATTCTAATGAAAATCTTTTCACCATTCAAGTCTTTATTATGATCTTTTATTAATGAATAACACTTAATTAAATATAACAACATTTTTTTTTTGATTAACTACGGGGCATAACAGCCCAATTAAATATAACAACATAAGCCAATAGAAGATGGACAATACCTCATTTGAAATTCAAAAATTAGTTAAGTACAATTTTATAAGTAACGGTTGAAGAAGTTTCACAGCCAACTTGGTGGCTCATCAGCCACAAGTATATTTTATATTTTATTGGTGAAATCCTGTGGCTTATATTAACTATTCAAATTACACATACTATTAGTTTTTTAATTCGATCCAATGATAGCCTTCGAAGGCTTTATCAACGAAATGATTAGCAGTTCACAAAATTCTGACAAAGAATTTTGTCGTTGATCCTCGTCAATTGAAATTAATATCATGCTTGTTATCCGCCCTTTTGAATGCAGATCGCACTAGAATGGCCCCTTTCTCTGCTGTCAATTTTTCCGGCGACGACTAGAATCTAAGAGAGAGACGGATGGTGCTAGAATGTGACAGAACTTGGGCTTTTAGCCCCCTTAATTATCAAAAGAATGTGACAGAACAAAAATTAATCCGGCATGGACAAGGATAGTCAATCACGGACTTCGCGAATAAACTATTTTTATAATGTGTAAAAGCCGCTTTTTTGTATATAGTGATCTAAGATATGTTGAGAATGAAGAAGAGACTTCTAGCTCGGAAATCATATCTGAAAGCCCCATTGGCAGAAAATGGAAGTAAAAATTTAGGCGTAATACTAGTAATATTATTAAAAATATGTATAATGTTATCAGTAATATTATTTTTATGTTATTCTCATTCTTATTATACCATTCTTATGTTAACTAAATTTCAAAAATAATAAAATAAAACATATATTGCATCACACTTTATACTTTACTTCTCTATTTTTTTTTTTTTCAAACACAAAACATAAAAAAAAAAGGTAAAGTTTTCTGTTTTTGCAAATATCATTGTTCAAATATCCAGCTGCAAGATCCACCAAAGAACAAGAGGACTTAGGAGATTATTTGGAGAGGACCACGCAAAAATTTTGAGTAGAAACATTCTATAAGGACATGATCAGTACAAACCATAAGTGTCAGAAGCCAGCCATTTCATGATAATTAAGTAGTGAATATTTTTGTTAATTTTTTTGTGGTATTTATGAAGAATATTCACTTTTGAGGTAAAAATTAAAACTACTTTTGTTGATGATCATTAGTCTACATGATGGTAAAAAAAAAAAAAAACCTTGTAAAAGATAATTAACATCTTGACTCTTGAGTGTGTGTATATATATATATTCAAGTTCAAAACACAAAATGACAATTGACAAGTGTAGCTCGATCAATAGCATAGGAAGATTTTCCTACGTAGCTCACATTGCACGAGTCAAGAATTTCTGAAGCATCAAGAAACCTGAGAACAGCATACATTCTAGCTGCTTCATGCACCAAAAGGAATCCCTTTAATTTCATCATAAATCCGTGCTTTAAATAAATACCACGAAACCTTCTAAGGAGAGAAATGGCTTCCCAACTTTCTCATTTAGGACTTGAGGCCAGATAACCAAGCTCCTCAGCTAACACATTTATATCTTCATCATCTTCTCTAAATCCTTGTAGATTATCTTCTTCATTACCCTGACCCTCATTCAGAAAATCTTCCCAAAACACTTCTTCAATGCCTTCATTTCCACAGCTTTCAAGTTCAACTTCCCTCTCCTCTAGGTTCTTTTGGTTACCAATTTGTTCCTCCATATTCATAGCAAGGTCCATGTCATAAACCTCAAGCTCTGACATGTCAATGTATTCCTGCTGTTCAATTTTCACAAAAGCTGAGCACTCTTTAGCATAGCTCAATTCATCAACATCCACAGTACTAGGCCCTTGATCAATAGTTCTTCTTCTTTTCTTGGAAAGAGCTTCCTCCAGCTCCTTTCTCCACTCCTTTTGCTGAATCAGTTGTTGCATAAAGCTGGGGTTCTGCATTGCCCTTGCCAAGAAGTTCATCATCTGTTTCTGCTTTTGTTCTGTCCTTTTAAGCCTAGTTTCCATTAATTGAAGGTGGCTTTTGGTACTCTGCTGTTGTTGCCTAAGTTTCACAAGCTCCAGCATGAGGACTTGCTTGTCACGCCTCAACCTATCAACTTCTTCTCCATCTAAACCAAACCGCCCCACTTCAACACAAGGGTCTAGTGCTTGCTGTGGAGTTTGAGATTGAGTTGTCTTCCTCCTCCTAATGTTCTTCAAAAGATGCCTTTGTCCTCTAAGAAACCCTTCATTAGCAAACTCCCACTTATCTGGATCTACTTTTCTAAATCCCTACAACAAATATGAAGTTCATTAGAACAATGGCGCATGCCCTTGTTTTTAACTCAAATTATGGTGGTAGATATACGAAATAAAGTGGTATAACATATTCATTCTTCAAATCACCTCACATAATTCTGACACCTAAATTTTGATGATAAAATTTCTGACTTAACAGTATTTTAAAATTCCTTAATTCCTTGTAAAATCCATATAATCTTACTATGGCAATAATGGTATGAGAGAGGCATATGGCATACCTACAGAAACCCTTCAGTTAGATGCTATTGAAGGCAAAGATACACATCATAATTCATACATTAGATTATTAGATATAGCATCACTCTAGGCGGTAAAGGAGCACACAAATCAATAGTTGTATTTATTTAGAGTTAATGTTAATTTTAATTTTTAACTTTATATTTGTGAGTCATTTTAATCTCTAATTGTTAAAATGAATCAAATTAGCTCATGATATTGTAAAACATGAGTCAATTAAGTTAGTCCCTCATGCTATATGTTATTTGAAGTATAATGAAATTAAAAATCACTCATTTTTGTGTTTAAAATTGTATAAAATGAATCATTTTAAATTTATTATATTTCAGATGATATAAAGTCTGTGGCAGTATCACTTAATGTTATACATTATCGATTATTTGATCGAATATTGGAGAAAAGTGGGTTAAGAGACTAATATGACTCACATTTTGTAATATTAGGGACTGATTTGACTCATTTTAAAAGTTAAAGACTAAAATGACTCACAAATATAAAATCAGGCATTAAAATGAACACTATCTCATTTATTTAATGTTGTAATCTTAGAAGACATTAAACAAATAAAATGTCATAAAAAACAATAGGGAACCTCAATAAATAAAATCATAAGATGGGACCGATCAAATCTAGCTGCAATAACAAAGATATAATGAAGATAAAAAAAATAATGACAACACATTCCAGATGCGTGTCATTATCGTGAATGAAGGTAAGGTTACAATTTCATTGCTAAAACCAAAAGAACCCCAGCATGCAAAGCAGCATAGATCACACACATAGTTGTCCCATTTTAAGAAGATTGCTATATAACACAATTAGAGCACATATACATAGCAAAAGCGCACATGCATTATGTATAGATTTACTCACATAGGTGTTTAGCTGCCTGACAAAGCTAGAGAAGTTGTTGTGCTTGAAGTATCTTGGGAGAAGAGTGACGGAAAATGCCTGAGGATCCCATACAACGAAGCTGTTGTTCCCTTTGCTCCATGAGACAATCTGGTTAGTGGAAACATCCTCAACTATGTCATATGTCTTTGTGAGGAATGGTGGAGGACCATTCTCATGAAGCCCCTCCATTGGTTGGGGAGCAAGCACCGGACCTTGAGGGTTCATACTTGGAGACAGGAGCCCAAGAATTTGATCTGGGGTTGCCCTCTTTCTTCCTGAAAAATGAGATGAGTATGGCTTTGATTTTGAGCTTCTGAAAGCTCCCAACTGAAACTGAAAGAAATAACTTTATGTCTGGTAATAATAACAATTTTTCAAAAACTAGGGTTTTTTTTTTTTTTGGTTTTCTTATAAAAAGAACACAAAATATTTTCAACTATACAATATTCTAAATATTTTCAAAAAATAAACTTATTCAAACCTAGCTCAAGGGGAAGAGAAAATCAGATACTGGATCTGTGTAGAGGTGATGCTATTATGCTAAGAGAAAACAAGAAACGGTGGGCGTACACAGAGAGAAAAAAAGTACTGTGTGTAACTCAGGCGAAGTGCAGCTGAACAATGAATTGACCCAGTGAGTACAGAATACAGGGAGAGAAGCTTTTTTGTCAGATGATGGGAGCAGATCAAGAGCGGTTGCGGGGTGTTTGGTGGGGTTATGTTCAATGCATGAGTTAGCTTCTGCTTCTGCTTTATTGGCCTTTTCCTATTGGCCATTTTAAGGGTTATATTATGAGTATGACTGTCAGGGAAAGGGCTGGAATTGCAACAGAAACCCAATTTGGCAATTGGGTGATTTTTCTCTGCCCCAATGCTGTTTCTCCTCTTGGAGAGAGAAGTGCTATCTTAACAATAAATGCTGTTTCTCCTTTTTTAGATACCTATTTTTTAATCGTTGGATGTGATGAATGTTAAGAATAAGTGGAGACATTCATCACATTCAATGGTTATAAAATGGATGTCTGTTTCAAACACCCACTTTTAAGTGTTAAAATAATTTTTCTCCTTTGGAGAGTCATTCAATTGCTTTACTGTTCATCATTTAGTTTTTTAGCTGTGTTATTTCTATTAATTAATATAGAACATCATGCACACTCAATTTTTATTGATTATTGGATGGAGTGTAGATTATATTTAAATAGAGCTCATATTCTATTCAATAGTACGTAAAAGAGAAGTAAGTCAGCATAATTTTTTATTTTAAATGAGTACTAATAATTTTTTTCTTAATTTTTTAGTTTCTGCATAGCTCAAAAAAAAGAAGGGAAAACAATATTATATTACCGATTATATAATTAACAATCATAATAGTTTATGTCTCACGCTTATCGAGTTTTGGGTGGTGGAAATTTGGTCATGTCACACAGAAATATTTTATGACATCTATATAACTATATGTTATGTGATATTTCAGCAAAAACAGGAGAAGTTTCTAGAGCAATCTCAAGTTTTTGTTTCTTCTCTTTTTTTAAAAAAGAACATGTGGTTTTTTTTATGGCAATTTTTAACAATATAGTTATTAAACCCTTCTGACTTTGTTTGTCCATTTCTAGTTCATCCAAATAGTAAAGAGAACAGAAACGAATATTTCTTTAAAAATAAAATGAGTATATCACATGGGAAACATATAATAAACTAAAAAAAAAAATTATTATAAAATTTCATAATTAGGTTTCAAACTACTATATGTATTTCACATTTATCTAGATTGCATGCATTTCATTTGACATCTCTAATTAAGTTCAAATAACAAACACAATGCCTTTCATTTTTAATATCATAACATAATTGTCATGAAACTATTTGTCCAAAAAACGTAAGATATTGGGTTATGGCATGCTAATGGATGTATATATTTAATAATAGCATCAAATGGAATATATCTTATTGAAACAATAAAAAAATTTATGCATAATAGTAAGTGTCTTGGAAAATATCTCATCCAGGCATTCAACTAGTGGACAACATCACAAAATTGCTACTATAATATTACAGTTGGGATCACAATTACAATCGCATCAGATCATAAGTGCGGCGTATCACCAAACATAAGATTTAGCCGCAATTTAACCGCATTGGGGCGCATGATGGCAACAACAAATTCGTTTTAAGTTGCAAACATGGAAAAAAAATTTCATGCTACATCGTATGACGCGATGATTGTATTAGAAGTGCATACTCTCGATTAAAGTATTTAGTTTGACGTAAGCTGTGTGGTTTAATTTTATTCTCAGCTGGGATGACTATTTTAGAAGTTGGCTTCCTCCTCTTCTCTCAGATTCTACGAAACCCACCCACTACTATACAATCCTTTGACCAAAACAAATTTGTTCTACACTCTACTATATCGAGTACGTTGCATTGAAGGTAGCACATTCAACAGTACTGTGTCATACACAGCTAATATTTTTAAGAGAAAAATTAGGGTCTACAACAGTGATATACACGTATCAATGACAATATTATATTACAAATTATGGTTGAAAAAAAAAAATCATGGTGTATAGTGATATCTAAGAGATGGGGGTATAAAAATATGTACAATATGTTGAATTGTCGATACAAATGTACGTCACACCTCCTACTGTCATTGAAATGACACTTATTCTTTTTCTCCATTTCTTTTTTTAAATTAATGGAGCGGCACAACTGTTATGCTTTATTATATTGATGAAGCCTTATAATGCTTTCCATTTCCAATTAGGTTGAATAAAGCTGGTGGGACTTAGATTTTGTTGTAACTGCATTTAAACAACGCTTTAGATTTATATTCATATAATAATTTCTTTATTTCAAAAAGGTTTTAGAAGGAAACATATAACTTTTTAAGGGTGAATTATAATCACTTTTATTGAGATTTAGTGTAATAACACATAATATACCTCTACTTGTAAAATTATCATTAGAGATCTTTGAGATTTGCTCAAGTTAAACTAACTTTCTCTGCAATTATTACTGTTTTGTTAATTTAAATGATAACAAAGATAATATATAATATGTACAAGATTATTAATAATAGGATTATAATATATATTTTAGTAATATTCAAGATATTAATTCACTAAAAATATCCTTTTTATCAATTAAGAATTGAGTTTACAATTGTTATTTATCTACTTATTAAAAAAAAAAGAAGCTAAACATCTATAAAAGATAGATCTTAAACTACTTTTACCTTGTATTCTAAACAAATTATCCACATTAACTTTGTTTAAACAGAAGCAGAATTATAATAATCTAAATGTCAAAAAAATAACATAATTGGTCGTGTTTAAGTTTTTTTTAAAAAATTTATACATCTTTTTTTTTGGTGTCAGACGGACAGAAATAATATTGTATTATATTAATCTCATCAATTAATGAGAAGTAGCGAGAAAATAATCGTAACGACAAGTGTGGAACGGCATCGAATGTACCCGACACCATAACAATTCAAAAAGCAATAATAGCATGGGAGGTGAAGGTCCCATAAATATTTGCTTTCAGTTCCTGTTTCTTTCACCCCATCTGTCTTTTTGCATCACTTTCTTCGGTATATATGCCTAGTTTAACTTTAAAATCAAACAACTCCAGATCAAAAAAGCTTTTAAATCAAACAATTAGGCAAAACTTAATATAATTAGTTGTCCTCTTTGTCATGTAATAGAGACAGACCTCTTGCTCAAAACCAGCGGCTTCCAAACTAAATTCAAAAACCACCGGGGAGGTTTACCTGCTTAATTCAGCCTTTTGCTACAACTCTTCCATTCATTCAATGATACACTAGTATGTGGCCTCTAGCCATCGCATCGTCTTCAGTAAATTACACGACACTTCACCCTAACCTACCCTTAAAATTACACCCGTAATTAGGAGCTGGGTGAAATGATAAAAACTGTCTTTTTTTTAATTAAATGATGAAAGTTCAATTCTAACCTTTGGAATAATGTAGTTTTACAATTTATGGTCATTGTCTAGATGATTGCTCTGATGCCTATCACAGGTAGTGGTGCCTTTGGTATTTAACCACATTTTAAAAATGTGGCTGAACAAAATATAATGTGGCTAAACTCACTCTTTCTCCAAAACACTCTCACCACTCCTCTGTTTCGAGGCGGATACTGTCACTGCCGGCGGCGACGGACTGCCGGAAAAGCTTGGCGAGGTCCGATTCGGCGGTGACACTTCGTGTTTGAGGAAGCGGCGTCGTTTTGAAGCGCTTCGTGTTTGGTTCATCATTTTGAGGGTGCGCCAGCGATGCTAGGGATGGCTCTGAGGTCGTACTCTGAGTCGTCAGTGAAGGAGCGTGAGGGGTTTTCCTCAATGGCATCGTCGATTTGTGGGTTGCACAAGAGCGACGATGGGTCCGATGCGGTTGTGGTTGGGGGAGGGTTGAGCTCAATGACCATGCTCTGGACCCCAGAGGAGTGACGGAGATGGCTCTGGTGATTTGAACCCGGCGGAGATCGATGAGGGTCTGCGCAGTCGTCAGCTCGCTGTGTACATACGCGAGACCATGAGAAAGCTTGTTGGGCCTATCATCAATCCTGGTTTCCGGGATCAAGAGGTTGCTGAGGCAAATATTCAAATATTATTATCGGATACGATTGGATTTAGGTAATTCATTTTTACACCCATTCGTGTAACTACGTTACATTACATGATTCCAATTGGGGTTTCGATCATGATTGGACAGCACCTTCCAGGTACATGTGATCCAGCCGAAAAGTTGCCCCAAATTACGGGCTTTACAAGAGTTCAATTTGTTGACGGGGGGAGTTTAATCTCATTAATTTAGTTTTGTATATATCACAATAGAGTATTATAGTTGGACAACTAGTGTAGGATTTTTGAACCAGTGAGCGAAACAATAATGGATTAATGGTGATCCCCGGTGGTGGCAAAAGGGTTTGTGGCTGGTGGGTACTGAGAAGTTTGGAAATGGAGAATTCTGGAAGAGGATGAAGAGCAGGATAATTTTATAAAATATATTATTACAATGGGTTATTTTGCATCACATGTCAACTTTTTTATTGGACTAGCCATCATACTCATTCAGGCATATGAGAAACCACCTTCCTTTAAATGGAATTAATGGAGCGATTAATCACTGATAAAATTAAACAAAAAAGAAAGATCACACCCTGTCCCATCAATGCTTTGGACGAATACTGAAAGTGACATAATTCTCGCTTTGAGTCCAACATTAATTACGACTTCCTTTTAGCAGCTCCGTAACTTGAATCAAGCAGCCTGTCAAAAATAAAAAAATACTTAATCAAGCATGAGGAAGTCTCGGATATGTTTGTGAATTGAAATTTTAAAAGAGAGTAAAAGAAAAAGTTTGTAACATATCATTTTCTACAATTTGTTCATTCCTTCTACCTTTTTTTTAAGTTTAAACTCATAAATATATCCTTAAATAATGATTGAGAGTTTTAAAGAGGGTGGAAGTGAAGCCATTGGGATTGGTTTGGTAATGAAAAGTTTAAACATTATGTATAAGATTTTAGATTCAAATCTGAAACTGATCAATGTAATTTTCAAAGTATCAAGAAAATAAAGAGCGAAAGCAAAAAGGTACAGAAAAAATATAAAGAGTTGAAAGTTTAAAATTTAAGTGAATGGAATGAAATAATATATAAATTTTATTGTCTAATTTTATCCTTTACTTTATATGTGATTTTTTCATATAGCAGATTAAAAATATGGCAAAACAGTAAAAATATAGAGTTGGAGAGCTGATCCCTCCTTGATCACCCAATCTGGAGGGTAACTAAAACTGTGTCCAATGGCTTAGAGGAGCATTGGAGACCCATACTATCATTGCCTCTCCTTTCCTTTAAACCACTTCCAAATATCAGCAAACATATCCCTTCCCTTCCATTCCATCCCTCTTCCTCAAATTTATGCTGCCAAAAATAGCCTAAGGAGTGCGTTTCATAGACTCATCTTAAATATTACCATACCACTCGAGTGCGTAAGAAATACAAATTCCGGAACATGTGCTTAGCAGTCGCTTAAACTATAGAATCAGTTTTGAATTTCACAGAATTAAGCACGATAAAGGCCACAAAAACACAACAAACAGGTAAACTAAATTTAAACCATTTCGTTTTATCTTGAAAAAGATATCATATATTATACTTGAAAAAAACAATACAAAATTTGTAAACCTATATAAATTTTCATTTGTTGTTACTAATAACAATAACCCTACTAAAAATTACGAGTTTTGTATTACCTTCAAAAATCAAAGCTGAAAAGTGAAAAACATGACCTAGTATATGTAACTGTTTGGGCCTAAGACCTTTCACTACGCATTGGGTGGCACCTGAGGTATGTGGGTTGCCTCCTAAACCTTTCTTCGCTTTCAGACCCAAAAATATAAACCATTTCTCGTTTATCTCAAACTCCCCGGTGCAGCCTAAGTTCATAATATGGAACAAAAAACAACTCACAATATTACAAGCTATTATGCTTATGTTTATTATGTCCCCTGTTCTGATAATAGCACTTTACGTATAGTAATCTTTACATGGCAACAGTAAAAATAACGCTTGCATTAACTTTGTGAACGTCAGAGCTAAAGGGTGGATAACACATACAATAACATAAAGAAAGGCATCTTCATCTAAAGACACTGTTATTCTTTTTCTCAACCCTTGCTTTTCGCAGCGAAAACTCAGTTCTTTTAACCCCATCTTAACTTAGGCGGCGGCATCAACAGCTTGGTTGGCAACATCCTTTCCCACAAAAGCCTTGATGTATTGCTCTCTGCACATTGAAACCACAGAATAAGGTTCTGTAAAATGCCTCTTGTTTCACCCAATGGGCTGAACTCACACCATAAAAAATCAAACCTTGCAGGCAGATGATCATGTGGGCGATTGTATGGAGTCCAAACTGGTTCGCCAACAAAAAATCGCAAAGCCTGTATATGTATAATAAACAAATGAGGATATCTGTAGTCCATCCAGATGTCTATTCATCCAAATAATAAGACAAGTTTAACGATGTACTAAGTAGACAAAGTTCAGCAAAAGTTAGTAGAAAAAGAAAGCCTTTGCATATCTACAAGAATACAAGAAACAAAAAGTTTAACAATCAGATGCCTGATACCAATCAGAGTAGAAGATCCTTAGATTAGACTCAGAAAAGCCTTCCAGAAAGGGAGAGCAATGAAATAAGGTACTCTCTCCAAAAAATGGAGAGCAGGAAAAGTCGTGGCTAGAGGTCCTCTGCAATTAAAAACAGCAAAAGGAATATGGCAACTGCTATGTCTCATATGTAGTGAGTACCTTAATGTAGTTGCTCTCATCAAGTGTGAAGCGATGATAAATTCCAGCAGGTAAGATTATCATTCCTCCTTTCTTTACCCATACACGAATCCAGGCATCATTTCGATCTCTAACATCAAAATAACCTTCAGAGAAAGTGTAAATGTTAGCAACCTAACATGGTATGACATGTATCACAAGTTCACAACAATCATAGTAAAGCAGTATAAGTATTTCAACATACCACTTCCAGCAGCACAAAAGCGGATCTCCTCATCTGTGTGAAGGTGTTCTTCAAAGAAACTTTTGATCTTCTCTTCATAATTCGGTAACTTCTCGGGGCAGACCTCACAGACATCCTGTAGAAAAAATGCACTTCAGGTCAAATATTGAAGAACTATAAACACACACAGAAGATCGTAGGCATCACCAATGCATTATTCAAACGTCTAAATAACATGTAAGTCATAATCAAGTATGGTCACACTTTACTGATTAGTCATAATCAAGTATGGTCACACTTTACTGATTGTTGATATTTCTCTGAATATAGAATTGGCATAATCTGACGGATGCTGAATAAGGGTTCGTTTGGATAGTACAACTTATGACTGTTTTAACTTTCCGGAAGTTAGAAGTCACATTTTTACCTTTTGTCCTGTTTGGCTAAACAACTTATTATTTTTCCAAAAGTTATTCTTAGTACCTTTTGAGAATTAAAAATATCTAGCTTCTGAATAAGTACTTTTGAAAACACTTAAAACAAACATTTTTATTATTATGTATTTGAATATAAAATAACTTATTCATAAGTTACTTTTTATATAAGCGCTTAAATAAGCCGTTTACCCAAATGGAACCTAAGTCTACATGGGACACAGAATGTATGATAATAAGATAACTTTAAATGAACAACAAACCATGTAGGTATAACCACGTTCTTCACGAATCTTTTTCAGCTCAGGATCTGTTTCATGGTTATCAGCATCCAATCGCCAGCTAAGGACTCCAAGTTCTGCATGTTAACATGATATATCCCAAGATGTGAGCATAAATCCCTCAATCTGCTGATAAGAAACCAACACATTCTGCAGAGAAGCTTACCAGCAAGTTGGTCCAATGACACAAACTCCTTGGGTTCTTTATGATGGGGAAGTCTTTGATCTTCTTCACTATCATCCATGTACCATGCTTGAAGGACTTCCTCTCGGGGATCCTGTGAAAAGAGGCAATTTAAGAATTATTGCTCTTATTTTTCCATGGCTATGAATGACGAACTCAAAACTTCCCTATCCACAATCCAAAAAGTAGTAGCAGTAGTTATGCACATCAAACTAAACAGGCATTTTGAGCACAACATCAACATAAAATCATGCACTAGTACTTCCAAAGTAATTATCTGTCTGAAATAATGAATTGGCTCTAAATATATCAATGACACCAATTCCATGAAATGACAAAACATATAAGGTAATCTTCAACTGAAAGCCACCAGCAATAGGACATAAACAAAGAAAACAAGTTCTCTAGGCACAACGATAGTTAAAATCCAATTCTTGCACAAACCCATCATCCAACCCATCCAACCCGAATACACATTGCCTATGCCATGCTCAGACAGTCTATAAAACCCAAAATCGAGCAATAGATTAAGATTAAACAGAAAAGATTTGGTACATACATACATTCATACATACACACACGTCTAATTGTTATTAATAGAACTTTCATTCTCCATATTTCCAATAGCTTGCATAATTGGCTTCTGCAGATGACACCAAACCAAAAAAACTGCATACGTAAAGTTTTTCCAATAAGGCATTTTTGCGCAAAACAAACCACAAATTGCACAGATTTGATCAAAATCGACATCAATGTTAGGAAAATGGAGCTCTTTCTCCAACACAAACAAAGCAAACATATGAGGAACAGGGGAAGAATCATCATTCATGCACTAAAGCAATAGCCTTAGGAGCAATTTAATATATTACCGTTGATAGAATTATGCCATAAAGAAGCTCAAAACACAAGAAGCACACAGTTAACCAATCTATCAATGTTTCACTTACAAAAGCAGCATCACATACTTAAAAAATATAAACTTAATTGCATTTTTAGTCCTTCAAAATATAACAGTTTCGCTTTCGGTCCCTTCAAAATATTTTGAACACGTTCCGTCGAAAGCGATCGAGGAAATTACAGCAGCAGAAGAAGAAACCAAAAGAGAAAAAAAAAAAAAAAGCAAAGAAAGTTCGTGATATGAAAAGGAAGATTTTTTTTTTCCTTTACTGTTCTGGGTCGGAGAACGAAAGAGGGAAATAGAGAGGAATTAGAATAACCTTGGTGGAGGAAGCCATGGTTAGTCTGCTGTGTTGTGTCGTTGAGGTGTTTAGGAAATTCTGCAGCGTCGAACAAGTGAGCTTCGTGGCGACGCGATTATTACAAAAGGGGGAAAAAAAAAATTAAGAAACAATAGCAGCGCCAACCGGAAAAAGAGATTGCGTGTTTTGACTAAGAAGCTCCTTCCCTCAGGTTAATTGAATCTGGACACATGCTTACAGTGAAAAATATCTTGCTTTTAAGGGTTTGTTTGGATTACTTATAATCATCATCTATACTTTGGTAAAATGATTAATGCCCTCATTAATTATAAGAAATAAAAGTGAAAATTAAGAGTTATTACTCAATTTTGATCCTTAAACTTATATATCTAACTCGGTTTGGTCTTTGACATTTAAAATCTAATTAATTGATCATTAACTTTATAACTATGAAACACATTAATTTTTTGTAGCCAAATCCTAAAAAAAAAAATTTGGACCAATTTGAGTACTTTTATGAATTTTTTTTTTTTCAATGACTAACATGATTCATAATTATAAGATTAGGGATTAATTAGTTGAATTTTAATTTATATTTTCGGTACCAGAGTGACTCATATATATAATTTTAAAGACTAAAGTGATAATTAACTTAAAAATAAAATAATATGATGTAATTATTAACTTAAAACAAATGCTAAAATAATACATAAAAAAGTTTTGAGGGAAATAATATAAGTGATTGAATGAAATGTGGTGATAATGTTCACTTTCTTATTAAGTCATTGACCATCAAAGAATTCTGACTATTTTACTTTTTTTTTTTTCTTTTAGTAAATTAGAATAACCGTTGAGCTCATTTATATTTTCCATATAAAAATATTTTTTTTTTGATGAACTTGTATTTCTTCACATAAAAAATAAGAAGCGCAGGATAGATTAAAAGAGTCAGCTAGAAAGATAAGGGTCTGTTTGCTTTATATTTTTCAGTTTTCAGTTTTTAGTTTTCAATTTTCAATTTTTGTGAAGGAAAAACTGAAAAATAAAATGGAAAATGCAAAGCAAACAGGCCCTAAAAATTCCTAAAGAGCTAGGCCAACTATTACGCCATTCTTTATTATAAGCAAATATAACAACAAACTCCACCAAATGCATCTAGTTGAAGTGCTTTGTGCTTCTTGAATGCGATTCTCTCTTTGCGGGACAACATTCTTTCTTAGCGACCTAATATGCATAAATTTTGTAAATGAATTTATGACATCAACACAATAAACTATTAATAAGTGAATATATATTTCTAGTCATAACTAGTCTTGACATCTTGTAATAAAAAAATAGAAGTTATGTAGCGTCATAGTTGTTATGAGTTGTAACTTTACGTTGTCATCTTATAACTTATAGACTTTAGTAAGCTAGTCTATTTGTTTTAGTCATAACTAGTCTTAGCATCTTATAATAAAAAATAGAAGCTATATATGTAGCACCACAATTGTTATAAGTTGTAATTTAACATTGTCATCTTATAACTTATAGACTTGAATACGTTATATATAGACTTGAGTATGCTAGTCTATATATCCTAGTCATAACTAGTCTTGGCATGTTGTAATAAAAAGTAGAGCTATGTAGCATCATATTTGTTATAAGTTGTAACTCTAAGTTGTCATCTTATAACTCATAGACTTGAGTACCTGTTATATATATATATCTATATAGATGCCTAATGTAGTTTTAGGTTCATAGACTAGTCTCTTGTACGACGGTTCACAATATTATGCTGATCACATTCAACACAAAGTTTACATTATACATCTCTAAAAAAACAAAAAAAGTTTACATTATTCATCAATAATCTTATTTGCTTGTATATATATCATCGAGCACCCTAATAAGCTGCAAGCTGTACTTCCATTCTTTGAGTCAAGCTCTTAATGTACTGCTGCCTAGCAGGGTGATTTTCCTGTGGTCGATTATATGGTGTCCACACAGGTTCCCCCATGAACAACCTCATTAGCTGCACGCACACACCAAAACATAGATTCGTCAACCAGGAATAACCTTGAATTTTGAGCTGCTTCAACAATTCTGAATTTTCATAATTTGTTTTGGTCTTTTCGTATCCAAATTGAGGCCTCAATCAAGAATGTTGATTTCTTGAGTGCTCTTAAAGCAATAGAAAAAAGACATGCTCTATTCTATTCATCACATGTCACATTAATTTTGTGAATCATTGCTATTTACCGCTTTCATTTCAAGTTGTAAGGAAATGACTGACGTATGAAATGTTGAATGAAACAAAACAAGATTATCGCCTACTCTGAGAACACCTAAGAATTTTTCGAGTTTTGATTGCTATGATTATTAGCATAGCAAGCTTTCATACCTTCACATAGTTACTTGTGTCAAGAGTGAACCTGTGGTAGATTCCAGCAGGCAAAATGATAAGATCACCAGGCTTGATCCAAATGCGGATCCAGCGGTCACCCTTGTTCCGCACATCAAAGTATCCACTTCCTTCCAAGCAATAACGAATCTCTTCATCTTGATGAATATGCTCAGTGTAGAAGTTCTTCAACTTCTCTTCATAACTTTCCAGTTTTTCCGGGCATAAATCCAGCAGATCCTACAACATATTCAAATAAGACAGAGGTGTTCAAAGAATCATATAGTGCTCAACGCAAATGGCTGCGGGTGTGTAGGTCTAGGAAATGTGAACCAAACTTGAGATGGAACATTCACCTCTGGACTAGAAAATGGAAAATTTTTTTCATGGCATGGAAATATAACAAGTCAAAGTAAAAAACACGAAATATTTAAGTATGCAAGGGTTTGTTCAGTTCAGCTAGTGTACTGCTAAATGGAAATCAGTCTCAATCATGTATTGTTTACCTAAGGTTTCATATCATGCTCCTCTATAAAGTGAAGCATATATGTATTTATATACCATCCATATCTGGTAACTGAAAAGCAACTTATATATTACTTAGCTCAGACTATCTCATGTCAAGAGGCGTGGGAAAATGGAGTATATCCTCTCAACTCGTGAAAAGAAGAGTAGTCACTTGAAAAAGGATAAACTAAGTTTGGGTTTTTCACGGATTTTCTCTTGTTTTTCAGAAGGTTATTTAAACTCTAATAAAGCCAGTTTTGTTGGTATTTGTGCTTTACTTTAAGCTCAATTGGATGAAGTTCGTCTATCTTTGGCAGGAAAACAAATGAATCAAATGATTTGAAATTAAAAAGAAATGGTACAACATTGCGATACCATGTAATTATATCCCCTGGCTTCTCTAATCTTCTTCAATTCTTCATCATTCTCATAGTCACTGGGATTCAGGTTCCAGTATAAGACCCCCAACTCTGCAGATTCACCATTTCTCAGTTATGTCTCAAAAAAGAGAATATATATATACACACACGCACACATACACATACACACACTCTTAAAAACTTCTACAGATAAAAGGACCTGCTAATTGGTCCAAGGAAACACTTTCTTTGGGGTTGCCATGGTGTGGAAGCCTTGGATCTTCATTGCTGTCGTCCATGAACCATGCCTACCACAATTTAATAACAACATATATATTATCTATTAAGAACACTGAACATGGCAATGATTAGTTAAATGATACATAGTACAGAATTCACCTCAATAGCCATGACTGACAACTCTCTCAGAATCAATATGTGTGGAACTGATGTTTTAACACACATATATGTGTGAATACATATAGAGAGAGAAAGAGAAATATGGTGATGGCATTTTCTCGTGCACATGTGGTTGGTGTTTCTACCTAAGAAAAATATCATTATTGTCAGTTTCTTAAAATATTATTCAAGCCTCTTGTTATCTTGATATTATGTTTTCAGAAAATGATTAAAACAATTGTTAAAAAGGAGAGAAGAAAAGCCTCAACAACCATATAAACTTGTTGTATTGTTCATTAATCTGTGAAAAAAAATATGAAAAATTATTTTACTTTTTTCCTCCTATATGTTCTAGAAGCAACTAGCAGTTTCAACTTACAAGCTAGCCTTTCCTTTCTTCCCAATTTCATCGGTGTCATTTTTTTTATTGTGAGCTTCATGTTTTGACAAGTCAACCCCAAAGCAGTTGTAATTTCTGAATTGGAATGACTGCTTATGATAGCTCACGAAAAGCGATTTTAATTCATAATTAGGATATAAAGTCATAACAATTCTTTAGTTACAAAGATTGAGAAAAGACATTTATAGTCAATACTGCTTAAAAAAAAATAAAAGAGGCGTCCAATGCAAACTTGAGTGAAACTGCTCAATTTTTCATTGGCGGAATACATGCATACTAAAAGTGAATACAAAACATGGCCTAATATATAAACTAGACGGGGAATGTAACTTAATTTCTAGAACTACAGAGACTATAGTATAATATGACAAATTGTGAATTACAATATCAAGTTATATATATATATATATATGCTTCCATTCATTTATTGCTTTCTTTACTCTCATTTCAGTAAGAAACAAACATAAAACAAGAAATTAAGGGAATTTTCTAATCCAAATCGCGAGATATTCAATCCTGCATCATATAACTTGAGCGTGACTTGTTTGTACAATAGATGTTAAAAAAAACTGATGAAGCATTTCACAGCTCAAACTCAGCTCTTACTCAATTCATTTGTCTCTCATGTGAAAGCCTCCTTATCATAGATCTTAGAAAGTGCTCACTTATACAGTTCAAACATTAGGAAAGGTCGGGTCTCCTGAACACACTTGAGCTTCAACCTTGTTAACTTCGGTCAGTTACGTTTTAGCAGAATCATTTCCCATTGTGGGATTAGCTAATACAATTATAAATCGTAATTTTTGAAACAAAATGAGATGCGTCACTTATTTTATTTGTTTATGTTTTTCATGAGGTGCCCTTCTTCAAATTTTTACTCTCAGTTGTAAATTGTAATGTCTCTCCCAGTAGTTCCCTGTTTGATTCAAAATCAACTCATTAACATGAAAAAAGATGTCACGCACTATTAACATCTTGTTCGTGGTGTGATATGCAAATTCAAGTATAGGTAGTGAATGTACTATGCAAGGAAATAGAAATGGCTGTGGCCTCAAAACTCATATGTGTCATGAGAACAGAAATATATATACTCCCTATGTTTCTATGATTTTCAAACAAAGCAATCAGATTTGAACTCCACTGGTACATTCTCATGCCTGTCTCTTACAGCCAATAAATCACTGCTATCATTATGAAGGTAAGCTTTCAGGAATGCAACTATAACTCCTCCAACAAACTTCCTCATTGGTTTCCTTGATTCTCCATTCTTGCATAGACAATGAGTAGCTTTCCCAACTAGTCCCTTGGTATCATCATCTAGCATGTCACAATGGCCATAATCCTTGGCCACAAAATACCAAGCTGGTTTCTGACATTCACTGAAGAAGTCCTCATGGTTTACACCCTTAGGTGCACAAGGGGGAAACAAGGGGTTCCTTTTCACTTCACCTAACCCTGAACCTATAACTAATGCTGCCATATCAAAATCAAATGAATGAGGAACATAAGTGAGAACTGGTGGGGGGGTTTGCTTCCCTTTGTCCATTCCATCAACAGGGTCCACTCCTATTAATGCTGAAAACTTGAGATTAGTGGTAATACTTAATTTCTTCAAAGCAAGAGCAAATGCTGTCTTGCCTCCGCGACTATGGCCTGCAAGTGCTAACTTGCCAAAAGTTGGTCTTACATTTGGTGGAAGAAATTTGGAGAGTCCTTCAGACAGCCAATTTGTTATTGCGGCTGCAGAATGAATCTCATCACTTGTATCAGGTCCAGCCACTGTATACAACTGTAAAAGTACAAAATGGTAAAATAATGTTTAAAAGTACTTATTTATCATAACAAATGAGTACATTTTTTTTTCCCAAGAAGTACATCCAAATGGACTCATTGTTTCATTTTTTCAGATAATTCTTGTAATGCCTTCGAAGATATGCATTTGCTCATTATGTGTATTTAAGGTGTTCCTTATTTAGGTATTAAACAAGAACATAAATTGTGTAAATACTGAACTTTATTAAGATAAACATTTCCTGCCAATTTAATTAGGTTTATTCTAGTGCTGCATTGGACTAATTGAACTCAGGAAATAAGAGAATCAAATGGAGAAAAACAAAGAGTAGAACAAGGGTGTGTCTGTCATAGAAGACAAGACATCTCAATGTGAACAGAACAACCTATGTGCCTAATTGAAACCACTGAAATATATTCCATGCAAGAGAGAAAATACAAACAAAAATTTTAACCATACAAGAAACAAAGAAATTGATGATGAAACTGGCCCAAATGTACTACGTCTCTCTTAGGCCGGAGTTTATCCTCCTCTGCCAATTATGATGAAGGAACCCTCTCATGATCATTATGCATTTTTACAACATAATAATCCCAAATCTTTTGCCAAATAGGGAATTTAAATTAAATGGTATGAAAGGAAGTGACAACCCAAAAGTCTGCATTTATTGAAATCCAACTTGCGCGTAACGGTTAAAGTGGAACTCTAAAAACAGTCAATATAATTGATGAGTGGCACAGGTGATGAAGCAACCACTCCTAAAATCTAATATTTGGATCAGACATGAACCATAGCCCATACTCCATAGTCATGCGGGCCTTCAATAGCCTCATGTTTGCTTTTGATAGTTTATAGAAAACACTAATCAATCAATGGCCAAGGCAACAAAATCAATAATTCTTACAATTACTTGTTGCAAATAACACCAATATGCTTGTCACTGAAGGTTATTTTCTCAAAACTACATCTTGCAAAACCAAATACTACTTACATTAATGTGTCAAATAGCCACTAACCTGAGGTGCAATAACAACGAAGCCATGAGAAGCAATGTGCTGGATAAGCTGAGAATAGAATGAATTGTAAAGAAGGTAGCCATGGAGGAAAAGCAGAAGTGGGAATTCTCCAGCTTCAAGTGGAGTGGCAATTAAGAGTGGCTTTGGTGGTGCAACTGAAACAAGCGAAAGTATATTGAATCCTTAAGAACTTCATGCAGACAAAACACCGCCCCCCCCCCTCCCCCAAACAACAACAAAACAACACAAAAAAAAATTGATGAGACTTAGCAACAGATAGTTAAAGGAATAAGACAAGAATACCAGTGTATGTGCGTGATCCAGACTCAACCCTTTGCAACTGGGTTGCGTACTTCCCCATGTCAAAGACATTGGTGAGAGCAGTAGACGAGTAAGAACACATGAGTGATACAGTTGAACTACTCCAGTGTCTTGCCTTAACCAGCAAGTGTTACTTTTTCTATTGCAGAATCGGATGATGAACTTGTGGCTGTTATATGGTCTTGCAGACTGTTGCTTTTGGATATCATTATGGTCTTTTGATTTTTTCGGTCAATGGACATATTTAGCTTTTAAAAGATCTTGTTTTCGGTAAAGGCTTTTACATGATCTTCAATTTGGGTTTTTTTATAAAATTTCATAAACAATTTGGGCATCCCTTACTAGCAAAACATGAACATCCTTGTAGAACGTGAGATATTTCCAGGCCCTAACAAAGTGTTGGGCTTGACAGCAAAGTTACAAAGGCAAGCACGAGTTTCGTTGATAACAGAATGGATACTTATTCTTGACCAAAAAAAAAGAATGAATACTTATTGAAAAAAAAAAGGGGAAAACAAAGGCCCTTACCTTGACTATTGACAAGAAAAAAATATATAAATGCAATGTAATATGTGGTAAGTCTTAACTTTCTACTCTAAATCCATAAAAATTAAGTTATTATTACTAACAATATTTTGTTTTTCATCTGTGATTAATTTCAAATAACCTCCGTAGGACTTCTATGACAATGATGATAATGATTATTATTATTATTTACGCAGAAGTAAATGGAAATTCTCTTTTATTTTTGGCTTCTGTGGTAGATCAAGTTACTAGAATTTTATAAAGGCTTATAGCACCACACCTTGAAATAATGTTACATAGCTCATGTCGCCCTCATCAACTGATATTTGCACTAGTATCATTCAAAACACTTAATGGCCAAATTTTCTGACTGCTTATTGTACCAAGTAAATGATTCCTTTCCTTTAACCTTTGGAGAACTTTTTCTTTTTGATAAGGTCAATTTTTAATGCAAACACAATGCACAAAGTGGATAACTTTAATCCAAGACAATGATGGCTCTAGATCATCATAAACCTTAAACTATTTCTCGGGATCCAACCAGGAAAAAAAAAATTCCTAAACCAACATGTATAAACAAAGCACATAGAATAATGTTACGTCTTTATCTTCAATAATACTACACTTCACTCAAATGTAAGTCCTTCCTTTTTCTTCTTTTGACTGCCCCGGTCCAAGACACTACTTTTCTTTCCATATCAGTGAAAGAAACACTATGTTTCACATGGTGTTCACTTACTTTGTCTCAAATGACTCTACTTTCCTATTAAAAAAATACATTAAAATAGTGAAAATACTAATGTTATTATGCTCCTCCAAGATTAAAGAGACCCCAATCTGACATAACTAGAACTTTACACCCTTTTTTACAAATGGATCAAAACCCCACCATGCATCAAAAGAGAGATCTATCATGCGTTAAGATAGCACCTTGGATCCTATTCCCAAATGCCAAAATTTCTTATCCCTCACAAGCCAACAGAAGTGCACATTCTGTTTCTACTAATCCTTTCTGCAGCAATAGAGAGAAGCCTTGACACCCCTTGAGTCCAAACATCATATTCCCTTTGATTTCTGCACTCAAATTCAACAACACCACGCAACACTGTCTTCAGACCAAAGTATCGACGGTTCTCACCACCTTCTAGCAAGTGACGGCCAGGCCAAGCAGGCATATCTTTGATCACTCCAAGCACCATATCTGTGAAATTTCCAAAAGGGAACATTTTATAAATATAATATGTATGGCCATAGTATAAGATATAATATACTTATGTAAATATAACAATACGTTGAGTGTAACAATATGTGGCTATCCAAATATGCTTGTATTAAGATAATAGAAAAAAAAAAAAGCCTGTATAATAATGTTATATATAATTTCCAAATTAGAGAACTCAATTTCAAAAAAGAGGTTGGAATTAAACTCCTTTCCAACTTTAAAGACCATGGCTTTCACAAATCCCCAAATGGGACAAGACCCACCTCCGGAATCTATCAAATAAATATTAGTAAAGAGAGCGGGGACAAAACAAAAGTAATCAAGACTCACTCTTTTTCTTTTTTGTTATGGTCCCAGCAACATGTCTACTCTTCATCTTCAGGATGACCTGCACAAAAAGAGCTTCCAAAGAGTTAAAATTGCAGATTTCTAGGAAACTAAAGTTATGATTGATCCCTTGGCAGGCATCACATCATAGTAGGCGCCATAACTTTTACAACTTTTCCATGACCGGGTTCATACACTCATCATTAAAACTCCAGTTGATTACCAAATAATTAAGTAACTGGTTATCCTCTAGAACCAAGGGCACATACATTACATAATAATTTGGAATATTGGGTGTGAAAAAAATCACCTGGTTCATCCTGTTTATATAAACAGAAACAATTTTCCAATGGAGTTCGCCTGCAAACCAATGCACAAATCCAATCACTTTTCCAATCATCACATGCGTAAAAATTAGAAGAGACACAAGAAACAACAAAAACAAAACGGAATTTCTTGTTACTCCACTGAGTCACTGACACAAACTAAAAAACCATGCCAAATTAAGCAAACCAAAAGTAACATACAAATATTCAGCAGTGTCTCATGCCAAACAGAAAGGTAAAACATTAGGGAAATATACCTGTGCGTGTGCGCTTGAGGAGCTCACAACCTCTTGCTAGCAATTCTCTGCTACAGATACCCAAGAAATTTTCTTCCGGTACAAGCTCACCACTGAAGCTATTATTAGAACTACCATTGCTTCCACCACCACCACCACCTCCTCCTGCAGCAGCTCCCGAATTCTTCTCCACAGGAATTACAGCAGCAATGTTCCAAACCTCCTTGAGGGCCCTTGCCTTCAATGTGGCAGCCCCACGTAAAGCTGCGACATTCAAGCCACAAACAGCATAACCAACTTGGTCAAAAATAAAAATAAATAAATAAATAAATAAAACACGCACACACATGCAAAAGTTTTCATCAAAACACCATGTAGTGGCAACAAAACAACAATTATTCTTTCAGCTGTCATAGAGCATGTGAAATGAGTGACGTTAGTTGAACATCATACAACAACAGTAACAACTAAGCATTAACCCATTAAGCAGAGGAAGTCATAGTGTTATGTCATTCCATTTGCCACCACTTGATAAGGTTTTCTTGTCAGCTTTTTACTGCTTGACATACTGATTTAACACAAATACAATATTCTCATAAATATACAAAATATGTTCTTCACTCTAAAAAGTTTTATGAATGATTTCATATCTAACAATGCATAGTATACCTGTTGCTGCGGCAGCTGTCAATGTGGTGATGTCGCTAGCGGATCTTACATTCACAGCGGAGCTAACCACCGAGGCCAAGTGATCCCGCTCAGCTCCCATAGCCTCTGCAGCCTCCACACACTGAGCAGCAACCAGTGTTGCCGCCGAGGCCACTGCCATGTCTGTCTTTGCCATCTGCTCGTCCTTGCCGGAGCTGGAGGAGGCAGCAGTGGCCGCTGCGATGGCCGCGATTGCGGAGGCAACACCGGCAACAGAAACAGCTGCATGGAGCTGAGCGTTGTGGGCCCTTGTTTCCTCCTTCTTCTTCTCCTTCCTGTCCTTGAGCCACCTCCCAACCGTCTTGCTGCTGCCACCTCCCACGGCGGCGGCGCCACCAGTGGTGGAGGTCCTGTATTGGCTATTCAGGCTGGCCATGATGTTGTTGTTGTTGTTGTTGCTGCTGCTGCTGCTGTTGTGGTTATTGTTGGAGCGGCTACACTGCATAAAAGAATGCATCATGTGGGCAATTCAAATTTTGGCTTAAGATGGAAGTGGAACACAACATGGATAATCTTGTGCTGTGTATGATGTTAATATAGAGTAGGATTCATCATTCATGTGTTAAATTCTACAAGTGACAATATGTTTAGTGTTTTTTTCTGTTTTACATCATAGTATTGAATTATTTTAGAGTAAACCTCCACCTTACATAATTGGAACAAGTAATATATTTATTGTTTAAACTATAATTTTAAATTATAAATATATAGATGTTATGAAAGTGAATGATAAATATGTTTGCACTAACGATAACATCAAACTACTGGATACGTGTTTGTTTCACTTTTCTGTTTTGTTTCTACCATTTGAAGCAAGGAACTTGGGGTGTTTTTATTAAAACGTCACCTTGCAAATTTAGGCTATGGGATTCTGAACAAGCAACAACCTTGGTAAGGCAGTAACAATGCCATGTGCCTATGTCTATGCCTGTGCCAATATTCACCAACCTTGTGAATCAGCAATTAATGCATCCCAAGAGGGACGAATTTTTAAGCCTTGTGTGCTGAATTTGGAGGGATAGTTTTGGTTGGTATTCAACGTGGTTGTTGTTAACCAATTTCACGGTAGGAGAAGGGGACCAGGATCAGGAAGAATGACGAAGGACGTAGACGACAATCTTGGAACAAACAAAATGTGTATTTTTTTTTTCCTTTTTTCTATTTTCAACTTTTGTGAACAGAAATGGCAATACACTAAAGCTAGGGGGTGTAAAACGAAATTTCCACTTTTGCAGGCTTAATTGGCTTAATTTACACATTCTTTCTGTTAATCCTTTGGAACTTGGTAGTTATGTAGTTAGATTAAGCTTAAGCTTAGTCTTTTAATGGGTAGTAGTAGCAAAGTACTTTTTCCTTCTTTTGCTTTCTGTTTGTCTGTTAGCACTGAAGATTGCAAAGAGAAAATCAGGGTACTCTCTTCCGGGTGTCATCAAAGTTTGTTTGTGGTTACAGAGAAAGCTGAAACTAACATGGTTGGTTCTAAGTGTGCAGTGAGGTCGGTGCTCGTGCTTTGTACCCAAAAAGCCTTACATAAAACCAGAATAAATACAAGATATATAAGGCTGTCTTGTTTACGTTGATGTCTGATTCAGGCAAACCTATGAGAGAAAAAGAGAGAGATAGAGAGGCATACCTTGAAATCATCAATTTCAGTTGGGGAAACTGGAGGGCTATCTGTTAGGGAGCCATTAAGAGGGCCACTGCTATGAGAGAGCCTCCCTGAGGTTCTTGGAGATACCTCCTGCTGAGCAAGTGAAAACAAACACCAATTGCTTCAGTTTTTAATTTTAATGTTTACATCAAAATTAGACATCTAAAGTGAATAGTATAATGAAATACACAAAATAATTTGGTGCTGATTGATGGAACCAAAATTATGTTGATGTACATACAAATAATATTACTCAATATGCGTACTTTAGGACAAAAAAGGGTCACAGATTGTGGTGACCAAACATGTTAAGGTAAAAATGGAAGGGATGATTTTGTAGGGGAAGAAGAGAAAGAGACAGGTAAATGAAAATGGGAATGATTCTGTTTTTGCAAGATGGATCATATATAATAAACCAAGGGAAGAAGATGACCCAGATAAGCAAAACTGGAACTTGAAGCGAACTGAGAAGGATTGGCTAACAAAAACAAAAACCATTTTATTTTTCTTAACAGCAATGGAAGCTAAGTAACAAGCATCCATTGAATGAAAATAGAAGAAGACAAACACTGCTAAAGCCCAAAACAACTTCTGAACTATGAGGGGCAAAAGAGAACAAAAATGGAAAACAGCATAAGTAAAGTTGCATGAAGCACGGAAAGTGGTATGCTGCAGAATCAGAAGATGAGACTAGATATAAGACTGTGTTTGGCTCATAGTTTTGCAAAAATGGTTTGGTTTAAACAGGAAAAAAAAAAAAAGCCACTTCTTATCAAATTATGGTTTGCCGCTACAAATCTTGAACGGTAACTCAACGTGAGGTGACTTGAGATGTTATAATGAATAGAAAGTCATAAAGTGAAATCCATACATACGTATGGTATAAGAAGGAATATAAGTACATAACACATATATAACATACCGACTGTGACATGATACGGTCCATGACCATCTGAGAGGTCTCAGAGGAAGCAAAAGAAAAAGGGTTGCCAGAAACAATGGCAGATTCTTCAGCTTCACCAGCTATGTCCTCAAGTATAGGCATAGCATTATTATTACAAGAACCATTGTTGTTGCTGTTGCTGTTGCTGTTGTTCTTATAATAAGAAGGTGGTGGAAGTTGAGCTGGTGAAAGAGCCTTGCAGACTTCAAGAGCAGAGGCACTCCATGAACGAGAGAGGAACTCCATGGGGTCCTGTGGTGTCTCCGGTGCCCTCAGGCTCAACAACATGCTCCCATGAAACTGGTCGGTTCTCCATGCTTGGTTCTCGGTTTTTTCCTTTTCCATTTTGGGTCTTCAATTTTTAGAAGCAAGAGAGAGAGCAAAGGAAAGTGAAATAGTGAAAGAAGATGAAAGAAGAGAGTTTTGGAGCTTGGAGTTTGGAGGAAGAGGGATTGGTTGATGTGCGGTTTTATAGTGTGTAGTGTGATCGAGAGTGGGAAGTTAGAGACTCAAATTAAAGCTTAGAAAAGAAAAAGAAAAGAAAAGGACTTCAATTAAAGCATCTTATACTTTTTGTCTTTGTAATTTGTATGGTGTAATAAAGGTAGAAAAAAACTATTGGATATAAAGATGGGAAAATTTTGATAAATGAGAAAAAGAAAGGATAAAAAGGAAAAAAAAATTTGGTTAAATAAACATTGCAATTAGAAAATCAAAGCTAAAATCAATTGATTGTATAATGATCAACAAATGTTCATATGGAAAAAATAATAATATTATTGAATGTTTCACATTGCAAGTGCAAATATTTTGAATAATGGTTTGATTTTTTGGTAAATAAACGGTTCAATTTACTTTAACGCTTTGAGTCGGTTAGATCGGATGATTAAAAATATTTTTCTACTTAACTCCCTTTAAGCATAGTTTTGAAGTGAGCGACTTGTGTTTCTCGTGACCTTTGCCACATTTTTTTGGGTCTTTGTTTCACACTTTTATTGTGTTATTTTCTTTGAAAAATTAAGAAAGGGGAAAAAAAAAAGAGGAAAACCTCAATTTGAGTTAAAAGCAAGAAGTATTGTTTTTACTTTTTATTTTGAATAACTTTATGAACGTAAATTATTTCGCTAGATTGGTTTCTATCAAAATTAAATTTATAAAATTTAATGTAAACACATATTCAGCCAGTAATCAAGGAGTTCAAATGTTTAAATTTAAGAACAAAAATCTCTCAATTATAGTATCACTACAAAAAAAAATGAGTATTTTCAATAACATTTTCAACGATTCTTGTCAATAAAAATATTGTCAAAAAAGAAATTTCGACATAAAGTGACAATTGAAAATACTTATAAAATTTTATCGACAATTAGTACATGTCTAAAATACCCAAAAGATGTGTTTTCGATATGTACTAATTGTTGATGAAAATTTATAAGCATTTTCAACGGTCACTTTATATCGAAATTACTTTTCTTGACAATACTTTTATCGATATTTTAATTATTGAGAACTGTTGAAAATACATATTTTTCTTGTAGTGTATTTGTAAAATAAAACAAATTATACTCATATATATATTCTCAAGGGAAAAATAGATTGGACATGTAAAATTTAGACAAGATGTGTTATTAGAATATTATATCTTTTTTCTACCAAAAAAAATGTTTATAATCAAATTTTATTAAAAAAATTGAAACAAATAATATTTCTTTCAAAGTAACTAAAATCAAATATGTCTCTTTTTTTCTTGTCTTTTTTGACAATTGTGAACAGAAACCTTTATAAACAATAATCATTTTTAAAGTTTAAACTTTGGTATCTTTTTAAGGACATGATTTACTTACTAATGTAGTTTTTATCTTTATTAATTTAACCAAATACGCCTCTAATCCTATTTATCCAATACATTAGATACACACACAAAAATATATATGAGCAAAAAGAATAACATACAATTTTTTTTTCTTGTTAACTTTTTTATTTGATTTCATTCTCTTTATACTAAGTTTTGGAACTCTTCTTACCTAGAAATTCAGCAAGAAGATAGGTCTCCTTTAAGTGTTTATTGGCTACCTGTCAAAATACTCTGATGACTTAGGTCAGCAAGGAGGTTTAGACATGGAGGTATTATGGAAATCGTGTTAGATTATATTTGAGACTTTGATCCCATTATATAGTTTGGTTACCTCTAGATAAATTGGGATAGAATCTTCTTATGTTTCCTTGAATAAAGAGATTTATGTATAATTTACGAGGCAAAGAACACACTATGCATCAATGAAAAATACATGTGGAATTTATGTCATTGTAAAATTACAGAGAATCTTACTAAATCGTGCAAAGATCTAGGCTAAATTGATGGATAATCCATTTTGTATCACATGATAAACCTATGGAGCTCTTTATTCGAGCTCCCTAAGGACTGACAAAGGTCTTTGGCAAGGACATATGCACATATTATAGAGTGGGGGTTCATACCCTGCAAGAATTTCAAGTTTTTTAGATAGTTATGTTGGTGTACATGTGTGTGTGTATATATATATATATATATATATATATATGCTCTCATTATTTTATGAAGTTTGACCACACATTGATTATAAATAAGATAAAATAATAAGATATAATATATCACACTTCTTATTAAGTTTGTGTTTTATTTTTGCCCCCATAATGAAATTTTCTTGGATCCGTGTTTGGTCTATTTTTCTACTCGTACGCAAACCTCTTTAATGTCAAAAAAAATAAAAATAATAAGAGAACAAGGGTGCCCGTGTGTGATGGGCAAGATGGGTGTGATATTTGTCTTTTGCAATTTTGCAAGTGAGAAAGCAAAAGGAAACGGAGGGGTGTGAGTGAAATATCAAAGATGTTATTTTAATATTTAAAATTGAGTGTTTAAGTGAGACATTAAATCTGTGTGATTAATAGTCTCCATTATCTTTATCCATCAACCACGTTAAATAGAGTATGCAATAAGATTGTTGGTGAGATTTAGCATGCATGCTCAATGTGAAGACTGGACAGTGAAGAGTGAAGACAATGGGCCCGTTTGTCCATAGAATAAATCGTACGGAAGGATTCTGTTGAGACTCATGAGGCGATGCGGCTTTACCCACTCACCATTACTGGTACTCTGCTTGTCTGGGTAAAAGTTTTCCAACAAATCATTTAGACATTATTTCTTATATTCAGATGAATGAATAAATAATTAATTAAAAACTTTAGTTCATTTTCTTTTAAATGAACTGAATGCAACAAAGTAATTAATAATACCCCACCAAAAAAAAAGGGTATTTGTAACTTGATTCATTACAAAAACATATTAAACTTTTTAGTAATTTATATAAGTATAGAATAGAAATATAGGTCCCAAACCTCAATTCAATCTCAAAGGTAAATTTATTAATAATTTCATTTATTTATACATATAACTTTATAGGTTGCGTTTCACACTACCCAATAGTGATTTAAAAACTAATATACTAATAACCGTACTGTATGTTAATGAATCAAACAGAAAGCACACCCACAGACACAAAAGAACAACATATGGATCATGTATGTTTATATTTGTTGAATTAATGACTTGATTTTTAACAATTCAACAATTATGACTACAACTACCTTCTAGATTTTAGTTAAAATCTTCAAACATGGTTGGCCAACAACCTTCAACCTTCAAACATGGTAGGTGGCCAACAACCTTCAACTATGGTGTGCCAACAACCTCAAACAAGGTGGCTATCAAACTCTATAAATAGAGTTTGGTTCTTCAAGCTCAAAACACACCAACACACCAACAAGAATCCATTCCTCTCCTCCTCCTTTCTAAGCATTTAGAGATTCATTTGTTTACTTTGTTTTCTCTCTATATTGTGAGTTGAGAGTTGAGAGCATACACCAAAGCCGAGATAAACATCAGTAAGGTATTCTCGTGTATTTTGGGATTTGGAGTGGAGTGAAACATTTTGTATCTTCATCATATTTCTATATTGAAATATTTGATTGTCGCTCTTTCTGCGTGAGGCTTTAAGCCGAACCACGAAATTCCTGGTGTGTCATTTACCATTACACTTCCGTGATATTTATTTTGGCGCTACTGCTTGTGTCTTTGGGCCCACCATATCACAACAAACTGTATCGAGCCTTTAGAGTTCCGCTAATTTGTTCAAAATGTCTAATCGTAAAATTTGATATTCAGCAGCTTGATGGGCGACACTTTTTGGCATGTGGAAGGTCCCAGATGATGGTCGTTTTAGAACAAAGAAGGTGTAAAAGTAGCACTTCTCGACAAGGAAAATAAGCCCAGACAATGAAGGGAATCAATGGGAAGATGCCGATCGTAAGGCTCTTTCTATTATTCAGTTATGCATTACGATTTATGTGCCGCAGAGGTCCTTCAGAGAAAACAAGAAAATCATTGTGGGACCAAATTAGAGTCATTGTATATGACTAAGATGGCTAACCGCTCCTGAGTTTTACAACGCCTCGCACATGTCTGTATGGCGTAGGGACATCAATCCGCTCTCACATAGCCGAAAGTTCACATCACTCGTCACAGATCCAAAATATGGACGAGACATTTTCGCGAGCAACAAGCAATGATGTTGCTTTGTTCCTTACCTCCTTCCTACAGCACTTTCGTGAAACGCTCATATATGGTCGGAAAGCCTCAAAATTGATGAGATGAAATCTGCACTTTTAAGTCGTGACAAAATGGAGCATGATTCTAGCAATGTGATGATATTGCATCCGCTTATTTGCTAGAGGAAGGTCAAAGGAAATTGGATCGAGTAGCAACAGAGGAAAGTCTAGATCCTAAGTCTAGATATCGTAAAGGCAAAGCCGATATTGCAAGAAGGAAGGGCACCGAGAGCGTAAAGTCCGGCTCAAAGACAAGAAGGACAAAGATTCAAGTGATGCAAGAAGTGTTGGCTGGCACTGAGAATGTTCTCGCGTATCAACCGCTCAATTGGTGATACTTGGATACTTGATTCCTGGATGCTCTTATCACATGTGCTCGGAACCGGATTGGTTTACAACTTTTCGGGTCAATAGATGGTGGTGTTGTCCTTATGGGGAATGATATGCCCCGTAAGGTCATTGGCATTGGAACAAACCCAAATCAATATGCATGATGGAGTTGTGAGAACATTCGACCGATGTCTCTGACATTCCAGACTTGAAGAAAAATCTTATATCCTTGGATGTCTTTGATTCTCAAGGTTATAAGTATTCTGGTGAAGGTGGAGTTTTAAAAATCTCCAAAGGTGCTCTTATTGTGATTAAAGGCAAGTCGGGTCAACTACTTTATCTACTTCAAGGAAGTACAGCTTGTTGGTGCCGGCCGATATCATCCTCATCCGATTTTGATTCAAATACTACTCGTTTGTGGCATATGCGTCTAGGGCATATGAGTGAAACTGGAATGTCAATCTTGAGCAAACGTGGCTTGTTAGGTGATCACAAAGTTGGGAAGCTTGACTTTTGCGAACACTATATCTACGAAGTGCACTGCAGTCAAGTTTAGCATCGCTATACACAGACTAAGGGCACAAGATTACATTCACTCGACTTGTGGGGCCCTCGCTCGTTCATTAAAAAGGTGGTGCTAGATACCTATTGACATTCATTGATGATTCTCAAGGAAGGTATGGGTTTATTTTCAAACATAAAATGATGTGTTCCATACTTTCAAGAAATGGAAAGCGCTTATTGAGAACCGCATCGCAAGAAAATCAAGCTTCTCCCTAATGTATAATGGTTTGGAGTTCCGTGAGAGTCGGCCTAACGAAGTTCCGTGAAGATGAAGGCATAGTACGCATCGTATCGTGGCGAAAAGACTCCGCAGAACAAAATGGAGAGCCGAACGTATGAACGTAACTCTTGGAGAGAGCTCAGATGCTCCTAATGCCGGTTTATCAAAAGAATTTTGGGTCAAGCCGCCAATATGGCTTGCTATTTGGTGAATCGGTCTCCATCAATCTGCGATCGATTTGAAGACTCCTATTGAGGTATGGTCCGGTGCTCCTCGCCGATTATTCAAATTTGAGAATTTTCTTTGTCCCGCATATGCTCATATTGATAATGGAAAGCTTGAGCGAGGCATTAAAATGCATATTTCTCGGATATCAAATGGGTCAAAGGTTATAGATTATGGTGCATCGAACCTAAGACATCCAAATTCATAATCAGCAGAGATGTAAAATTCAATGAATCATCCATGCTTCATCCCAAAAAGGAGGTTACGATGCAAAGAAAAGACCAAGATGCTAGCAAGGTGTGGAGTTTGAAGTTGAACCACCAAAGCAGATAGAAGAAGATGTCTCGGGACACCATTCAAGAAGAAGAACAAGATAGTGATGATGTCGCAGATGCACCAACAAAGCCAAAAGACTATAACTTTACAAGAGACAGAGAAAAAGACAAATAAAACAACCACGAGGTATGGTCATGCATATAGCCTCTTTTGTATTATCGCAAGTGAGGATATGGAATCGTAAGATCCTACCACATATCATGAGGCTATCTCTAGTAAAGAGTCCTGCATAATGGATTGTCGCAATGAGTGAAGAGATGAAGTCTCTCCATAAGAACCAAACTTGGGAGTTGGTGAAACCACCTAAAAGACATAAAGTCGTTGGCTGCAAATGGATCTTCAAGAAAATGGAAGGATCCCCTGGAGTTGAACCGGCTCGTTACAAAGCACGTTTAGTTGCAAAAGGTTTTAGCCAAAGGAAAGGAATAGACTTCAATGAAGTATTCTCTCCCTGCTAGAGACATAGCTCCATTCTGGTATTTGCTCGCTATGGTTGCATTGCTTGACTTAGAGCTTGAACACTGATGTCAAAACAAATTTTCTTCATGGTGAGCTTGAAGAACAAATTACATGCAAAGAACCGGAAGGTTTCACTGTTCAAGGCAAGGAGGATCATGTATGTCTCCTAAAGAAGTCATTATATGGCTTAAAGCAATCTCCTCGCCAGTGTTATAAGAAATTTGACACTTTTTTGTTAAGTCATGGTTACTCAAGGAGTGACTATGACTGTTGTGTTTACCACATAAAGCTCTTAGATGGTTCTTTTGTCTATTTGTTGCTCTACGTTGATGACATGCTCATTGCTGCTAAGAGTATGTCTGAGATCAAGAAGCTGAAGAAGCAATTGAGTGGTGAATTTGAAATGAAAGATCTAGGAGCAGCTAAGAAGATTTGGGCATGGAAATTCATAGGGATCGACGTGCTGGCAAATTATATTTGTCACAGAAGAAGTATGTTGAAAAAGTACTTCAGCGCTTTGGAATGCAAGATGGAAAGCCTGTGAGTACTCCGTTGGCAGCCCATTTCAGATTATCAGCCGCACATTCACCACAGTCCGTTGAAGAGGAGGAACAGATGTCACAACTGTTTATTGTGATAGCCAAAGTGTCATACATTTGACCAAAAATCAAATGTATCATGAGAGAACCAAACACTTTGATGTCAGATATCACTTTATTCGGGAAATAATTTCTCAAGGTGATATTGTTGTGAAGAAGGTTAGTACCTCAGACAATCCAGTTGATATGTTGACAAAGTCAATCACTGTTGCTAAGTTCAAGCATTGCTTGGACTTAGATGGCATTCACAATATGTGAGTTTTGCCCTTATGGGAATTTTGGAAAAGGCGACTTTAGAAACTTGATGAAAATCAAGTCAAGGTGGAGATTGTTGAATTAATGACTTGATTTTTAACAATTCAACAATTATGACTACAACTACCTTCTAGATTTTAGTTAAAATCTTCAAACATGGTTGGCCAACAACCTTCAACCTTCAAACATGGTAGGTGGCCAACAACCTTCAATTATGGTGTGCCAACAACCTCAAACAAGGTGGCTATCAAACTCTATAAATAGAGTTTGGTTCTTCAAGCTCAAAACACACCAATACACCAACAAGAATCCATTCCTCTCCTCCTCCTTTCTAAGCATTTAGATATTCATTTGTTTACTTTGTTTTCTCTCTATATTGTGAGTTGAGAGTTGAGAGCATACACCAGTGAGATAAATATCAGAAGGATTCCTGTATTTTGGGATTTGGGTTGAGTGGTGTGAAACATTTTGTATCTTCATTATATTTCTATATTGAAATATTTGTTTGTCGTCTTCGCCAGTGGGACGAGCTTTAAGTTCTAACCACGTAAATTCCTGGTGTCATTTACCATTACACTTCCGCATATTTATTTTGCGCTACTCTGTTTGTGTCTTTGGGCCCACCATATCACAACAATATTTCTCCCCCAAAATTTGTTGTTGAGGCACTACTCGGAATTACAAATAGACTAATATTATTTTTACATAGATTATATGTAGAAAAAAGATTATAAATATCATAATAATAGATAATTAAAATATTTGGTAATAACAGATCTAACCAAAATTTGGGTCACTCTCTCTTACTAGATATCTATTTTTACTGTTCATAATTTATGTATTATTCTAGTAAATCTTTTTATCATCTTGGCAACTTCCTTAGTTTCAATTGGGGAACCAAGGTACAAAGCATGAGCTTGCAAGAGGGGACAAATGATGACACTGTTCTACTAAGAAGAACCATCTCTCATCATGATATTAGGTAACAGAGCCTGACTAGAAAGATCATATCATCATCGATTCATGGCAAATTGCAGCCCCTATTAAAACTGTTCACCTCCCACTTTCACTTTCCCCTGTATATATATGTCTTCATGCATGTAGAGCCACAATGTATCGATCATTGAGGCAATTTTATCAACTCCTAACCTATTCAATTCATTAATGACATAATGTTCTTTGTAAATGAACAGGACTATACAGATGTGCATATGCATGCCGTGAATCTTACACAGTGCTTTCCCTGAACCCTTAAGACTTTAAGAGTAACATTATGCCTCCTACGCTGCTGCATGCATACACCAATGGAATCAAGAACAGAAACATGATCGCACCATATTGGGTTCTAGCTCACTTGAGGATCTTGGGTTTGTGGAACTACAAACTTTATAACTCAAGGCCTTTTGTTGTTTTGTAATTATCAAGTGTGAAATATGAGATTAACTTTAATAAATGATTGGTATAAAGTATCTTATAATGCCAGTCAATTATGTTTTATATTTTATGTAATTTTTTAAATATTTTCACAAAAAGTCTACATTTTTTAATAACATAGCTGCATATAAATGACTCTGTAAAAAAATATATAACTATATACGCAGAGTGCATTAAGGTTAAATCGTGATAGGTATTAATCGTTTGCATTATTATTTTTATCATATTGTTGATGGCATATATATGTGAGGGGGGGTTTGGCTTCACTTCCAAAAGCGAATAAAGAGCTCAATTGATCAGGTTCTTTTTGAGTGTGTACTGTGTTTCTCTGATGTCAACAATTACCAGAGAGTCCTTACAGATACGTTATTTGATCGTATCAAATGATTCAAATCTTCAGCTTTTATTGTCATAAGTCACTGAATTACTGATCTTGCATTCATATTGATATATAAATTTGCATTTCTCTCTCCCGCTCTTAAAAAAGCCTAAGCGCATTTATTTGTTTTATATCGATGTGTATTTTTCCTTCTACCTCTATATTAAAATCTTCTTTATTTCTTATATATATATATATATATAGATCAAGCAGATATATCATCTGGCATTTAGAATTTCGCACGCTTCCCCTTATGTGCTGTAATTCGTCTCTTTGGCCTCATCCATTTGAAAGGTAATGTGAAAAATGGTACAAAACAAATGGAAAGGAATATTTTCTACGGTCAGATTATGAGCAGGGGGCTGTAAAGGGTTGGTAAGAATGGTGAAGAGCCGGATAGTGTTTGTACTTTTGTTTCTTATAATACCAACATTATTGGGGCTTGCGCCACATAACAACAGTTCCTCCAATTTACATAATTGAATTTTGAGACGAATTATGAGTTTTTTTTTCCTAAACAAAAAAATCTCTGTCTTGATCCTGCCAGAGTAATTTGGAAGAGAAATTTTTTGGGTGTCCTTTGTTTGATTTATTCATCCATTTCGTTGTTTGTCACGTTAGTTTTCATTGTTTTTAAATCACAAATTACATTTTTTTTCATAAAACTAATCTGCTAAATAACGAAGGAATCAAAAGAAAGGAAATTTCTTGCATTAAAATACCTCTAAATTAATCAATTTTTCGAAGATTTACTTGTATTATTATTAATAAAAAAAACTAGTTACTCTTTCAAAAGTTTTGTAGAGTTATAAAATCTTAGTGAAAATTTGAGTAGTTTTGAAAATTTTCTAAACTAAACAATACCTTAAAGATCTCTCACAATCGTTTTTTAATGGAAGTCCTTATCAATAGTTTTATAGACAAATAACTTCAAGCTATTTAAGTGGGACGGATGATTAAGTTTTGGTCCAAAGTTAACGAACAAAGAATCGTCATCTTGAATTCTCCCAATAAAATTATCAGTAAGCAGATAACAAAAGTAGCCAACAAAAGTTGACGATTAAAGTGTTGCTAAGCTCTTCCTTGCACCCAGAATTTGGGATTCTGAATATAAAGAAGTGCATGTTTTGAACCCCTTATCCATTAGTTGGCCATTGAAAATGAACATTGAGGTTCCATGATTGAAGTCAAGGCCACCTTGAATTCGAAACTAGTCCAACCAGAGAATTTTTGCACCAAAATAGAGTGCTATTAAATTATCATCAGCTAATACAAGCAGACAGATGCAGGGTCACTTGAGTCAGAGGAGCTATGTGACAGAGGAGAATAAAGAGGTGGGGGTACATGCAAATGTTGGCCCCATGACACAAGGATGTCGTTTTCATAATTAGCACCAAGATTCTAATTTCAGCAGAAGAAAGTAGTTCTTGGACACTATCAGAAAACCTTGATTAATATTCTCCTTGATCAAATCATATTGGGCAATCATTGAAGACACCATATGAGTGAGTGAGAGGTGAGAAATACATTTTTTTTTAAAAGTTTTTTTTTATAATATATAAGTAGGAATGTTCTTTTTTTAGGGAATGGTTAGGGCCACTTCCATCTAATTATTATTTCTTCACTTTTTTCAAAATACCTTTTTTGTTACCATTTGTTGGCCATGTTTTAATAGTTAATTGAGAAAAATATTTTATTAATTCAAATTAAAACTTCTCACTTTTATGAGAAAAATATATTTAGTATATTTGATGCAAGTAGTAATAATAATAATAACAATAACAATAATAATAATAATAATAAGTGAAGGATTAATTTTTTCAAGAAAATTGAAAAAGTATTGGCACAAAAATTAGAAATAATAGAACATATTAAAAAGTTTACAAAAAAAATTAAAGATATTTATTTCAATGTTGTACTAGATATTTACTTCATGCATTATCATATATTACTTTTCTTTATTATTTTTAGTCATTTTTATATATACTACTTAGATAATTATTATATTTAGAATAGATTAAAGAATTTAATTTGATATTTCAATGTAATAAAATTGCGTTAAATATTATAAGCCTGTCGTACTTTATATCTGTGTCGTATATGTATTAAACATGTGTGCCCTATTTTAAATATTGATCACTTTAAACAAAAAAAATGGACTTATGTATCATATTTTATAATATACTATTTTTTTCTTTTATTAATGTTAGCTCACAATTTTTAATATTTCATTATTATGTTATTTAGATAATTATTATATTGATAAAAATTTGAAAAGATAACTCATTATTTTACATCCATAATTATATTTGTATGTTGGTTTTATATAGAAATGATAAATTAATGAAATTAATGATAAAAATAAATTATTTTGAATAATTCAAATAAACTTACAAATTATAATATGTATTTAATAATAGAATAGTGTGTTAATTGACAAAAAAAAAAAAAGATATTTTAGAGCAGCTGAAAATATACTGGCTAAGTGGGAGTGAAAATAGTCATTTGAGAGTGACAATAATTGTTCTCCCTCTTTTAGGGTGGACACCTAACATCCAAAGACAAATAAGGGGAAGATGACCAGAGAGAATGAATGGAGAATAAAGAGCATGGTGAGTTCTATATTTTTTTGGGAGAGGGTAATTTAGGGTATTTGGATTTTAAATGCTGAAATAATATTATTATGAAAGAAAAAAAAGCTAGTAAGGACACGCCATATTGGCAAATTCCTTCTATCAATTTACAATTTCAGCCCCTTCAACTTCGAATTTCAATCTTGTTTTTCACCTGGTTTGGCATTCAGCATTTTTTTGTGTGTTTCCACAGAGTATCCACCGTCGGCAACAGTGACTAATCCTCTTCGCATATGGCTTGCACCTCAAAGGGTGGGACTGCTGGCCAAGGGAGGCTTTTCCATGTCCAAAGCCAGGAGTCGAACCTCTGACTTTTGGTTAAGGGTGAACGAGTCTTTGTCACTCGACCACACCCCCCTTGGTTCGCATTCAGCATTTATAATGAACATCGAGATACCATGATTGAAGCCAGGGCCACCTTGAATTTGGAAGTAGCCACACCAAAGAATTTTTGCATCAAAATGAGTGCTATTTAAATATGATCAGCTACTACAAGCAGGCAGATGCTGGGGCGCTTGAGTCAAAGGAGCTATGTGACAAATAAGAGCATAAAGAGGTGGGTGCATACAAAGGTAACCTTATTTTCATATCTTTTTCCTAGCCCTCTCGATTTTTTTTTTCTTCCTATTTTATGATGATCTATTGACTGAAAAATGACTTGCAATATAGTTCATTAGCATACTAAAAATGTAATAGTTCATAACTCAATGTGGAAGGGCTTAGTATAAAAAAATAACTAAACTGTGGGTACTAAACTATTAATTCAATTTATCCAAATAAGAGACAGTAAAAGACTATCATTTCAAATTACAACTCCTGGGCTTCCTCATATTCTCCTCAGGAAATCTGATAGAGCATGGACGTTGATGTGTCATTCATTAAAGCATGGGTCACTCAAGTCTCACACCGTGCTGCCCTCTAAGCCTCACAAACTTTTTATTCTTAGGTGCAAATTTTATTAGTAGTATAAATTAATTCGATCAGCCATATATGACTTCAGCTTGACACCACACCAGCTTCTTTTAACACCCTGATGTTTTCAAATGACAAATACCAACCATTGAGTAAGCGGCATCTACCTTCGGTGAATAAATTAACAATAATATATTCATATTCATGCTGGACTAGTAGTGTCAGTGCATCATGTGACTGGGCTTAGATCTCTCAGCGATTATTTTGTGGATCGTGACAGCTGTTATGTTATTTGTTTTCACAAATGAACTCATGAATTATCTGGAAAAGGAATGCAAAATTCAATAAGGATAATTTGGAACAGTTTAGGCAGAAGCGTAACAACATAATTGCTTGTCTGTATTTCATCCTTCGTTCAAGTTCTAGCAGGAATATCACTCGGATATCGCTTCAGGACCATATACAGAGCTCACATTTCAAGTATATTACCAGAAAACCAGTAAATTACCTTCTCTGTCTGCAGTTTCAAACAATCACTCATCATTCCTCTCCATAAGAAAAGTTGAATGGATATCAAGTTGATAATAATAATAATCACAAGAGATGTCACTATATTTAGTAATCTCAAACAAAGAAATTTCTAACCGATAAATCCAATTAGCATAAAGAAATAGTATATAACAACAAATCAGAGTGCCTAATATTAGAAGTTGTAGTAATAATCCCAATAACATAGCAACAATAAGCTTGAGGAGACATATATGTCAAGTTAAGGATGTCATTCTTGCCTCAAAGCAATTAACTCAGTTTTGCGCCGCTATCTAGCTTCTGTTGTTTCCTTGGATGGGATGCTATTCCTGTAATAAATATGATGCCAAGTTTAGTTTATATTTGACTTTGCTGCTTTAGTGGAGCAATATAGAATTTGAAGTAATGTAGACCTATGCTGGCTTCCTCATGATTCACAAGCCATGTTGGGATCACTCAGCCACGTATTCTTTTGTTTTCTTTGTATCAAAACAAGACAAAGTAACTATATGCCTACATTCAAATATGACTGCTTTCTGCTCTTATTTTCATAGACAATGTTAATTGAAAACACAATATTCACTTCATTTTAACAGAATATCACCACCCCCTCATCAGTTTTACAAAAACATGGTCATAATGAAGTGTAGAGAAGTGTTACCTTTGGAGTAGCTAGGCATTTTTGAGGGTGCAATTCCTCCGTGGGCGGGAAAATAAGTGCATGTTGCAGCTCTTCACTCGAGTAGTTCTCCTCGTAGTCCTCCATACTGAAGACACGATTCACAAGGACACGATCAACATTCAAGAACCTTTTTTCTTTTCCTGGAGCCTCAGTGTCGAGCTCTTGTAGCAATGAGAGGGCAAATACTAATACGCATATCAGTGGGCTTCGGCTACGCTCCGGTACATGACCATTGACCACAGCGCACACACGGCCGTCGCCAAGGTCAAGAAACTGGATGCCGGAAAAGCTAAAGGAGGCGGGTTTGATTGCAATAGAACACTCGTCGAGTGACTGATAGCAATAGACAGAATCGTCTCGGTTATTCACCAGCATAGCATATATCTTCAATGAGCATATTTTGTCCGGCTTCCATGAAAGTGTGACCCTGCAATTGCAGACATCTGGAAGAGACACCGGGATTGATGGAAAGTGGAAGCCATCGCAATCCCAAAGAGCAAAGGAGATTTTGATATTGCCCTCCACTATCGTCCAGGTGTGTGTTCGGGGGTCGAATGCATACAGATATTTCGCCGAGTGCTTATGGGCTTTCAAGAAGAGCTTATCTTGGTGGACGAAACAGTCGATGCAACCTGAGAAACCGTCATCATCTAAGATAGGAGGATCCTGCAAGAGTTGCCACTCCCCGGAACGTAGAACCCAAAGACCCTCGTCTCTCGGTATACTTGTCCAATGACCATCACCATCGTACGCTAACAAGTAAACTTCACCTGCAATGTTTGCAATGAAAGAACGAGAAACAGCTGTAGGTGGCGGAGGAATGGAGTCAGCCGCAGCCTCAGATATCCGGGGGATGTTGTTGTCGTCGACATCTTCGAAGAACAATTGGTAGAACTTGTAAGACAGAGCATCATCATCAGGTTCGCTATATGTGTCACCACAGGCCAGAAAAAGCTTGGAGTCGAAAACAAAGGGACGCATATACCTCTCTGGAAGTTTCAGATGGAAATCAAACGGGGGTGAGTATATAGATTCCAAATCCACGGCCTCCTCCTCCCCTAGTTCCATCAATCTTATGAGGGGGATGCCAAAAATACTTTTCTGAGTCATCATCCAAAGGAAAGTTTCCGCCATCCCGAACAAAATATGCACGCAAAGCAGAAAAGCTTGGATTCGCCGTAGATTATGATGGGTGGTTACGGGATGACGCTATGGCGCTTTAGGTTGGAGGAAGGAAGGTGTTGATGAGAGGTCCGGAGGCTGGGGTTGGTTTGTTTTAATGGTGAAATTGAGGATTGAGGAGGAGGAGGAGGAGGAGGAGGAGGAGGAATGGAACCCTAGCAATTGGGGATTTTGCCTAACGTTGCAAAGCATGGAGTGTGCAGAGAAACCCTATAGCCTAGACGCAGGTCACAGGTGTAGAAGACGAGATGCATGCAGTGCCCAGAGCCATATGGAAAGAAGACAAGGCTAGCCCCCAAGTCCATGCCATTGATCAGGGCTGTTCAAGACCCGTGCCGTCCAATGAATTCGGTCCGATCCAAAGCTAATTTAAATGGGTTCGGTCTTAAAATTTGATCTGGTATATTTTTTGGGCCGGGTTCGGGTCATACGTCGGGTTGCCCTGACCCGGCCCGAAGTTAAATTATCCTTTAAGATATATATATTTTTATAATAATTTATGAAAAATTATAAGATTTTAAAGTTTAATTAATATATTTTACATAATTTGGTGTTATTTTTAAATTGATACGGTTTATTTTGAAACCTATATCGTAAAATATCTTTAAAATTTTATTTCTTACTTGTAAAATTTTATAACATTATTATATACGGGTTGACCCGGTACAACCCGGGACATAGTTGGGTAATTATCGAGTCGGGTTCGGGTTTTAAAAATTGACCCGGTGTAAAAATCGGGCAGGGTTCGGGTCTTGTCTAACCCGGCCTAACCCGTCCCATGTACATCCCTACCATTGATTAAGCTTGCGCCTCTATCATTTTAGAAAAAATTACTATTATTATTTTCTTTTTCATTTCAATATATTAACATTGTAGGGCTTACTATTTTTATTTTATCTTTTTCCTCATCTACATTTATGGAATAAATTTGTTATTCTATTATATTATGCATATATCATTTCTTATCATTTTATTATAAAAAATATTATTTCAATTAAGATATCAATTTTATCACTGTTAAATTTGATTGCATTGGATGCAATAAAATGATGAAATAACACTGTCCTATTACTAAGGTAGTGTATTTTTTTATTATTTCACATGATAGGATGCATTTACTAAACATTCTCCTGCTACTCTATCCTCGTAAACATTCTCCTATGTACTATACAAAGTAATAAATTTTATTTTTTAAAATTGCATTTAATTTATCATCTTTTTATCTTGGACAAGAGTACTCTTAAAAGTTGCTCCGTTTTCGAATGTAGTTTCTGAAATGATTAAAATTAGGAAATAATTTTTTATATAAAAATTTGAAAATTATTTGATTTGATTTGAAATTATTTAAATTTTAAGTTAAATCTTATATTTAAAATGACTGCGGGAAATGGTTAAATACGAAATGGAATTGAATTGATTTAGAAATAAATTCTTATATTTAGAAAACATTATATTATGTTAATAAACAAAATAAATAATATTGTGTTTATAATTATTAAAATAGGAAATAAATTGATTTAATTTTATTTGTGTTCAAAGTGTAAAATTAAATTAAATCAATTTCGATCCACTTAAATAAATCCAATCAACTTTGATAAGATTTCAAAAAATACGATGGATTTTGAAATCAAATTATTCTGAGCAATGTTATTCTAATACTAGAAAATGGATATCTAAATATGACATCTATTTTATTATAATTGGATATGATAGATGACTAAAAATAATAGAGACCACTAATGGTGATAGAGTGGTGTCTCACTTAGATACTCACTTTTAGATGTTAAAATAATATTTTTAAATCATTTCATATCTTCTAGAGATCTAAATGCAATATTTGATTTATAATTCAAAGAAATATTCTAATTTATTATTTTAAGTTTTAATTTCTATACGTGATAAGTGATATTTAGTTAGGTGCACCATAACTCAATTAAATCAAAAAACTTATTATGTATCAAAATAAAATTATTTTCTATATATTTCATAAGAAGTTATTTATTGTTCATATAAGTATTTTGAGAGAAAAAAAAAACATATTTTTATATTTGTTATATCCAAACAATTTAACAACTCATGATTCTAAGAAAAAGTACTTTGATATAATTACAGTTAAACACAAAACAATTTTCTATGTCAACTTTAAGAAAGCACTCCTCCCACCATCTTTAACCAAACAAGTCGCATTCAAACTCTTTATTACTAGTTTACTTTTAATGATTTTAATTTAAGAATAATGTTATTCTAACATTTAAAAATAGATATCTAAATGAGACACTCACTCCATTATTATTAAATATGATAGTAGTCCCTATTATATCTACTCATCTATCACATTTAATAATGATAAAATAAATGTCCTATTTAAACATACATTTTTTTTATGTTAGAATAATATTTTTATTTGTTTAACTACTAGAAAGCCTCTATCTAGTTTAAGCAACACAATTCCGATCTTCAATATTAATTGCAAAGTGATAATGATTACCAATAATATAACTTCCTTTAATATTTTAAATGATGATTTAATAAAAAAAATAAGGTCATAGAACAATAAAGTTTGTGATAAAATATATTTTTTTATAATAAAGCGAGGCATACCAAATCAAACACTTAAAGATAAAATCTACCCTCACTTTCTATTCTATTTCTATTCCACTACCACTCCGTAAACAACTCTGTCTCTGCTTCCCCTTCTCCTCTGCAGTAATCTTTAATTTCATATGCTAAACATCTTCCTTTCATTCAAATTCCCTCAACCCTCACCTGTCCCTAGCTCCAAGCTAATAGTCATGCTTCCTTTACTATTTTATTCTAGTCTATCGACTGAAAATTGACTTGCAATATAGTTCATAAACATGCTAAAAGTGTAAAAGTTCATAACTGAATGTGGATAGCAAATTAATAACTCAATTTATCCAGAAAAGACATAGCAAAACGCTATCATTTCAAATACTCAGGGCTTCCTATTCTCCAATCCTCAGAAAATCTGATAGAGCAAAAGAAAATGATATATGGAATATCACATGCCTCGACAAATTTGTGATGATACACATGGAAAAAATGGACATTGAAATGGTAAGTTCATGTGTCATTCATCAAAGCACACGCCACTCAAATCTCACACCGTCTTGCCCTCTAAGCCCGCCTCACAAATTTGACTTAAGTTTTTTATTCTTAGCTTCACTTTATTAGTAGTTGTTAATTAATTCGATCAGCCATATATGGCTTCAGCGTACGCGACACAAAACCAGGTTCTTTCAACACCCTTGATGATTTCAAATATAAGCGATATCTACCTACAGTGAACACAGAACAACATATTTATATATATATATGCTGGACTAGTAGTGTCAATGCATCATTGGGGTTAGATCACTCAGATCATTATTTTGTGGATTGTGAGCTATTATTTTATTAGTTTTCACAAATGAATTCATGAATTACTTGAGAAAAGATGCAAAATTCAACAAGGAAAATTTAGAACAGTTTAGGCAGAAGCATAACAACGTAATTGCTTGTGTCTGTATTTCATACTTCCTTCAAGTTCTGGCAGGAATATCACTCTGATATCGCTGCAGGACCATATACAGGTCACATTTCCAGTATATTAGCAGTAAATTATCTTCTCTGTCACGAGTTTCAAACAACCACTAATCTCCATTCCTCTATATATCAAAAGTTGAATGGAAATCAAGTTAAAAAAAAAAATCAATCATAAGAGTCGTCACACTTTGGTAATCCAAAAGAGAGAAATTTCTAACTTATAAGTTGACTGCGATAAAGAAATACCATATACGAAAATGTTATTTTCACACCCCCAAAAGGGAACGCACCTTTTGGGTGTAAAAATAACAAATCAGAACATATAATAATAAAAATAGTAGCAATAATATCAACGTGTCAACACTAAGCTTGAGGAGACATACATGTCTAGTTCAGGATGCCCCATTAGCTCGGTTTGGTACCACTAGCTAGCTTCTGTTGTTTCCTTGGATGAAATGCTATACCTGTAACAAACATGTCACGTTTAAATTATATTTGACTGTATTGCTTTAGTGGAGCAATACAGAATCTGAAGCAATATAGAATTGTGCTGGCATCCTCGTGATTCATAAGCCTTGCTGGCATCATTCAGCTAAGTGTTCTTTTGTTTTCTTTGTTTCAAAACAAGACAAAGTTATATGCCTACGTACAAATATGACTGTTATACTTTCTAAGAGCACCACTTTGATGAACACTTGTGACTCTTATTGTTAATGACAATGTTAATTGAAAACACAATGTTCACTTCATTTTAACAGAAAATCACCTAGCAAAAAAAGTTGTCATAATCAAGTGTAAAGAGAGGTGTTACCTTTGGAGTAGCTAGGCATAGGTGGCAATAATTCCTCCATGGGCGGGAAAATAATGGCATGTTGCGGCTCTTCCGTAGGGTAGCCCTCCTCGTAGTCCTGCATACTGAAGACACGATTCACAAGGATTCTATCAACATTTAAGAACCTTTTCTCTTTTCCCGGAGCATCAGTGCCGAACTCTTGTGCCAATGAGAGGGCAAATACTAATACACACAGGAGTGAGCTTGGGCTATTCTCCCGTACAAATCCAGTCACCAGAGCACATACAAGGCCCTTGCCAAGGTCAACGAACACGACCCTGGACACGTCAAACGAGGTGGGTTTGATTGCATCAGAGCACTCATCAAGTGATTGATAGCAATAGACGGAATTGTCTTGGTTATTCAACAGCATAGCATATATCTTCAATGAGCTCACTCTCTTATGATTGGGCCGTGGAGATTTTTGCTCCTTCGTCCAAAAAAGTGTGACTGTGCAGTTGCAGACATCTGGAAGAGACACCACGATTGAAGGGAGGCATAAGTAACGGTCGTCAAAAAGATCAAAAGAGTTTTTGATATTGTCCTCCACTTCCGTCCAGGTGTTGGCCCGGGGGTCAAAGACATACAGATGGCTTTGCCGATTTCTGGATTCCAAGAAGAACTTCTCTTGGTGGACGAAAAACCTGCTGCTGCCTGAGAAGCCGCGATTCTCTAAGTGAGGAGGATCCTGCAAGGGTTGCCACTCGCCGGAACGTAGAACCCAAAAACCCTCGTCTCTCGGTATCCTTGCCCTTTTACCATCGTATACTAACAAGTAAACTTCACCGGCAATATTTGCAATGAAAGAATAAGCAACATGTGTAGGTGGCGGAGGAATGGAGTCAAGCGCGGCCTCAGATATCCGGAGCTTGTTGTTGTTGTTGTCGTCGACATCTTCGAAGAACAGTTGGTAGAACTTGTAAGAAAGAACATCATGTTCGCTATATAAGTAATCACCGGCCAAAAAGGTCTTGGAATCGAAAACAAACGGACGCATATGCACCTCTGGAAGTTTTAGATGGAAATCAAACGGAGGTGAAGATATAGATTCTACTGAATCCACGGCCTCCTCCTGTCCCAATTCCATCAATTTTACGAGGGAGATGCCAAAAATATATGTCCTACTCGTCATCCAAAGGTAGGTTTCCGCCATCTCGAACAAAGTATGCACACAAAGCAGAAAGGTAATTTGGATTCGCTATAGAAGGAAGGGGTTGATGAGAGTACGGAGGCCGGGTTTTTTTTTAAGGGTGAAATTGAGGATTGAGGAGGAGGAGGAATGGAACCCTAGCAATTGGAGATTTGAACGTAATGTATGGTAAGGTTTCAATGCATGGAGTGTTCATAGAGAAACCCCAAGGTAGACGCGGGTCACAGAGGGGTAGAAGAGGAGATGCATGTTGGGAAAACACAGGATGTTTGGAAACCCTTGAAATTCAATTCCATCAAGGAATTGAGTTGAATTTCATTGTTTGGAAGCAATTTAAGTGAATGAATTGAATTTCTATGGAAATTGAAATTCAACAAAACTAAAAAATTGAAATAAGACCAAAGGAGTGTGATTTGGTGTGGGAATTGAATTCCAACAAATGAAAATACTAAAATACTCTTACTTAAATATAATATTTTATTCCTAACCTATTAATAAAGGATAAAATAGTAAAAATAATTAAATTAATTCATTTTTTAAATCTATTTCAAATGAAAAAATTGAATTCAATTATTTAATTTACTGATTCATTCCAAACATAAGAATTTAATTCAATTATTGATGAAATTGAATTTTTAATGGAATTCAATTCAATTCCATATTATTAAAGGTTTTCAAGCGCCCTATTAATGCCGCCAAAAGTTTACCGGCTTTTTGATGCCTGACATATGTGGCAAGACATGTCATCCTATTTTTAAAACTCAAAAATCTCAATTTTGTTGATAAGGAGCCTTTTTTTTATGGTGCACAAACCGTATATATGACAGATAGAGTTTAACTCTGTAAGCCTTTAGCTATATATGGTTGAAGCAACATCATCAAGCCTCTTATTTTTGCTGTCCATGGCAATTCATCTACGCTCCACCTAGCATCAACGATACAAGAAAATTCAATCTCCCTTTGATATGCATATGATCACCACCGCAGACAGCAAAATTTCTGCAAATTAATCATTCATAACTCATAAGGCCCCATGACTTTTCTATCTTTTGCTTCAAATAGACATTTTATAATTTATTTTATGGTAACAGAATAAGAGTGAAAACAGCAACAAGAAAAAAAGATGGAAAGAAAGAATAGTGGCAAGAAAGTAAAAGTTGAGTTTTTTTCTTCCAAGGAAATATATCAGTAGAAGATTTTATTCGGCATTGATTTCGCGTGCGTACACAACAGCAGATTTATTTTTATTTTTTAAATAAAAACTAATTATGCATAACCATAATGACACTTAGAAACTTAAATGCTGCCAGATGTGTCGGGAACAATTGTATTCTGGCAATGAATCGGGTAAAATGGCAATGCTCACGATGGAGACTAGCCCCCATATAATTAAGCTTGCGTGACAAGTATCATACTTCTAAGATAGAGTCCCAAAACCATAAAAATTAGGAAATGATTCTTTTTTATATAAAAAATTAGAAAATTGTTTTTAAAATGATTTGATTTGTATGTTAAATTTTATATTTAGAACTATTAGGGGAAATGATCAAATAAGAGGTGGAATATTTTTTAATTTAAAAAATTATATTGGTCATCAAAGCCCCTGATCACTAGACTAATGTTACTGTCTTATAAGAGGTGAAATTAAATTGATTTGGAAAATTAATTCTTATATTTAAAATATAAATTTAATTTCTGTATATACACGTTAACGTATATTTCTGTATATACACATTAATGTATATAAATAAAACTCTTAAAAAAATGTATTATCTAAAAAGATCTTTTTCTAAATGATCTCTTTTGAAAAGATCTTTGTAAAAGTAAAAGATATTTTATGTTTGGATATAACACTAATTTGTATTTGGATATAATATTAAAGGAAATTTTTTCAGTATCCTATAAATTAAATTCATGAGTACCAATACCTTTTAGATAACTTGTGGCTAAAAATTTACCCTATGTCTCACTAACTAAATTTATCAATTTTATCATATTAGATCTAATGGCGTTGGGTTCAATGGAAGGATGAAATAACACTGCCCTATTACTATGATAGTGTGTTTTTCTTTATTTCACATGATAGGATGTATTTACTAAATATTCTTCTACTACTATATCCTCCTAAACATTGAATTTATCATCTTTTTATCTTAGACACGAGTCTTAAAAGTTGCTCCATTTCACAATATAATTTCTAGAATAATTAACATTATAAAATAGTTTTCTTATATAAAAAATTAGAAAATTGTTGATTTGATTTGAAATGATTTAAATTGTAAGTTAAATCTTATATTTAAAATGATTATGGGAAATGATTAAATGGAAAATGGAATTGAATTGATTTAGAAATCAATTCTTATGTTTACAAAACATTATATTGTGTTAATAAAAAAAATACATTATATTGTGTTTATAATGATTAAATAGGAAATAATTAAATTGATTTAATTTTATTTGTGTTCAAAGTTTAAAATTAAATTAAATCAATTTTGATCCACTCAAATCCTATCAACTTTGATAAGATTTCAAAAAATTGAATGGATTTTGAAATCAAATTATTTCGAGCAATGTTATTCTAACACTAGAAAATGGATATCTAATAAGGGTGTTCAAGATTCGACCCGACCTACTAATCCATTCTGACCCAAAGTTTATTGGATTGGGTTCAGGTCTTTATATTTAACCTAGTGTACTCTTTTGGCAGGGTTCGGGTCATGCTTTAGCTTAGGTTGGCCCAGCCCTACTCAAAGTAAAAAAATTCTTTTATAATTATATATATATTTTATAATAATTAGTGATAAGATATAAGAGTTTATGTTTAAATTAATATATTTTGGAGAACTTAATATTGTTTTTATAATCAGATGATTTGTTTTAAAAAATGTATCTCAAAATATTTCTTGAATTTTATTTCTGAATTGTAAAATTATATAACTTTACTATGTATATAATATAAAAATCTTGCTAAGTTGTTTAAAAGCCAATTTAACCCAAACATTTATCAAGTCATTATCAGGTCGAGTTTGGGTTTCAAAAAATGACCCGGTTTAAAATTAAACCGGGTTGGGTGGAGATTTGAATTGACCCGTCCCTTGTACACTCCTAATATCTAAATAGGATATCTACTCTATCATCACCATTGAATGTGATGGAGATAACTAGAGATAGCAGGGACCACCAATGATGATAAAATGGGTGTCCCACTTAGACACTTACTCTTTGGTGTTGAAATAATATTTTTGAATCATTTCATATCTTTTAAGGATCTAAAAACAATATTTGATTTATAATTCAAAGAAATATTCTAATTTATTACTATTAAGTTTTAATTTTGAGTTTAATTTCTATACATGATCAATGATATTTAGTTAGGCGTATCATATAAGCACTCAATTAATTCAAAAACCTTATTATGCATCAAAATAAAATTATTTTCTATATATTTCATAAGAAGTCATTTATCGTACCATATAAGTATTTTGAGAAGAAAAATATTTTATATTTGTTATATCCAAAAGAAGTTATTTATCGTATCATATAAGTTATGTTGAGAAAAAAAAATATTTTATCAGTGATACCTTAAAGATCTCTCATAATCGTTTTCTAATGGAAGTGCTTATCAAAAGTTTTATTTAAGTGGGACGGATGATTAATTTTTTGTCCAAAGTTAATGAATAAAGAATCATCATCTTGCATTATTATCCCAATAAAATTATCAATAACAAGAAGATAACAAAAGCAGCTAATAACAAAACTTCATGATTAAAGTGTTGTTAAGTTGTTCCTTGCACCCAGAACTAGGGATTCTGTATAAATACGCTCGCATACAGAAGTGCATGATTTGAACCCCTTATCCATTAGTTGGCCATTGAAAATGAACATTGAGGTACCATGATTGATGCCAAGGCCACCTTGAATTCGGAATTAGCCAATCGGAGAATTTTTGCACCAAAATGAGTGCTATTTAAACTATGATCAGCTACTACGTACAAGCAGGCAGATGCTGGGGCACTTGAGTCAGAGGAGCTATGTGACAAATAAGAGAATAAAGATGTGGGTGTAGACAAAGGTAACCTTATTTTCATATATTTTTCCCACGTCTTTTTAGCCCCCTCGGTTTTTTTTCCCCTATTTTATTATGATCTATCGACTGAAAAATGACTTGCAATATAGTTCATTAGCATACTAAAAATATATAATAGTTCATAACTCAATGTGGAAGGGCTTAGTATAAAAAACTAACTGAAATGTGGCTACCAAACTAATAATTCAATTTATCCAAATATGAGACGACTATCATTTCAAATTATTACTCCTGGGCTTCCTCATATTTTCCTCAGGAAATCTGATAGAGCATGGGCATGGTAAGTTGATGTGTCATTCATCAAAGCATGGGTCACTCAAGTCTCATACCGTGCTTCCATTTAAGCCTCACAAACTTTTTATTCTTAGCTGCAAATTTTATTAGTAGTATAAATTAATTCGATCAGCCATATATGGCTTCAGCGTGACACCACACCAGTTTCTTTTAACGCCTTGATGGTTCCAAATGACAAATATCAACCATTGAGCAAGCGCAATCTAATTTCGGTGAATAAATTAACGATAATATATTTATATACATGCTGGACTAGTAGTGTCATTGCATCATGTGACTAGGCTTAGATCTCTCAGCAATTATTTTGTGGATCGTGAGAGCTATTATTTTATTTGTTTTCACAAATGAACTCATGAATTATCTGGGAAAAGAATGATAAATTCAATAAGGATAATTTAGAACAATTTAGGCAGAAGCGTAACAACATAATTGCTTGTCTGTATTTCATCCTTCGTTCCAAGTTCTAGCAGCTGGAACATCACTCGAATATAGCTTCAGGACCATATACAGCTCACATTTCAAGTATATTACCAGAAAACCAGTAAATTTCCTTCTCTGTCACCAGTTTCAAACAACCACTCATAATTTCTCTACATAAGAAAAGTTGAATGGAAGTCAAGTTGATAAAAATAGTAATAATAATATTCATAAGAGACGTCACTATATTTTGTAATCCCAAACAGAGAAATTTTCAACAATAAATCTGATTACCACAAAGAAATAGCATATAATAACAAATCTGAGTGCCTAATATTAAAAATAGTAGCAACAATGTTAAAAACATAGCAACAATAAGCTGGAGGAGACATATATACCAAGGTCAGGATGCCATTCTTGCTTCAAAGCCATTAGCTCAGTTTTGTGCCACTATCTATCTTTTGTTGTTTTCTTGGATGGGATGTTATACCTGTAACAAATATGATGCCAAGATTAGTTTATATTTGACTTTGCTGCTTTAGTGAAGGAATAATTAGAATCTTAAGTAATACAGAACTATGCCGGCTTCCTCATGATTCATAAGCCATGTTGGGATCACTCAGCCAAGTATTCTTTGTTTTCTTTGTACCAAAACAAGACAAAGTAACTATATGTCTACATTCAAATATGATTGCTTACCTGCTATGAGCACGCCTCTACTTTTATTTTCATCAACAATATTCTTTGAAAACACAATGTTCACTTCATTTTAACATAATATCACCCCCTCAATTTTACAAAAACTTCGTCATAATCAAGTGTAGATCATAGAGAAGTGTTACCTTTGGAGTAGCTAGGCATTTTTGAGGGTGCAATTCCTGCATGGGCGGGAAAATAAGGGCATGTTGCAGCTCTTCAGTCAAGTAGTTCTCCTCGTAGTCCTCCAAACTGAAGACACAATTCACAAGGACACGATCAACATTTAAGAACCTTTTCTCTTTTCCTGGAGCCTCAGTGTCGAGCTCTTGTAGCAATGAGAGGGCAAATACTAATACGCATATCAGTCGGCTTCGATGCTCCGGTACATGACCATTCACCACAGCGCACACCCGACCGTCGCCAAGGTCAACATGCTGCACGTTGGAAGTGCTAAAGGAGGTGGGTTTGATTGCACTAGAACACTCGTCGAGTGACTGATAGCAATAGACAGAATCGTCTTGGTTATTCACCAGCATAGCATATATCTTCAATGACACCACTGTCTCTTGATAGGGGCGTCCAGATATTTTCTCCGTCGTCGTCAATGAATGCGTCGTCGTCCATGAAAGCGTGACTCTGCAGTTGCAGACATCTGGAAGAGACACCGGGATTGATGGAAAGCTGAAGCCATCGCAATCCCAAAGAGCAAAGGAGTTTTTGATATTGTCCTCCACTATCGTCCAGGTGAGTGTTCGGGGGTCGAATACATACAGATAGAGTTGTGATTATTCCCCCGAGCCCTTTTGGGCTTCCAAGAAGAGCTTATCTTGGTGTACGAAACAGTCGATGAAATCTGAGAAACCGTTATCGTCGAAGATAGGAGGATCCTGCAAGAGTTCCCACTCCTGGGAACGTAGAACCCAAAGACCCTCATCTCTCGGTATATGACCATACCGACCATCGTATACTAACAAGTAAACTTCACCTGCAATATTTGCAATGAAAGAACGAGAAACAGCTGTAGGTGGCGGAGGAATGGAGTCAGCCGCAGCCTCAGATATCCGGGGGATGTTATTGTCGTCGACATCTTCGAAGAACAATTGAAAGAACTTGTAAGAAAGAGCACAATCATCAGTTTCGCCATATGTGTAGTCACCGCAGGCCAGAAAAAGCTTGGAATCGAAAACAAAGGGGCGCATACACCTCTCTGGAAGTTTCAGATGGAAATCAAACGGGGGTGAACATATGGATTCCAAATCCACGACCTCCTCATCCCCCAATTCCATCAGTCTTATGAGGGGGATGCCAAAAATACTTTCCTGAGTCATCATCCAAAGGTAAGTTTCCACCATCCCGAACAAGTTAAGATATGCACACAAAGTAGAAAGGCTTGGATTCGCTGTAGATTATGATATATGGGTGGTTACTGGATAACGCTATGGGCGGTTTAGGTTGGAGGAAGGAAGGTGTTGACGAGAGTCTGGAGGCTGGGGTTGGCTTGGAGGAGGAGGAGAATGAGGGGGACTGGAACTCTAGCAATTAGGGATTTTGCGTAACGTTGCAAAGCATGGAGTGTGCAGAGAAACCCTATATGCGTGCAGAGATACATATGCAGTGCCCAGAGCCATGGCACGAAGACGAGGTTAGTCCCCAAATTCATGCCATCAATTAAGCTTGCGTGTCTATCATTTTATTATCAAGAATGGAATTTTGTTAGGGTACCCAAATATATTGGTATCCTTTTGAATGGAAGGGTTATGATTTTCAAAGTGTACGAAAACTCCAACAATTGAATTCCTTCGAAAATTTGAATTCAATTTCTTAATTTGGAAGTATAAATTAGCCAAGAATTTAAATCTCAATGGAATTGAATTCTATTAAAACACACCCAAAAGTAAATCAGACCCAAATAGGTATAATTTGGAGATGAATTTGAGCTAAAAAAAACTAAAATGGCCGAAATAACCTTACATAATTTATTAGTAAAATATGAACTTTTTTTTATGGGAGGGCAAAATAGTAAAAATAAATAAATAAATTCATTTTAAAATACATTCCAAATAAAGAAATTGAATTAAATTATTTAATTTATTGATTCATTTCAAATATAAGAATTAAATTCAATTCTTAATGAAATTTAACTTTGAATTCTTTAATTTACTAATCATTCCAAACACAAGAACTGAATTCAATTCTTAATGGAATTAATTCCGAATAGAATTCAATTCAATTTTGTTTTATTAAAGGTTTCCAAACGCTTCGTTAATCATGAATATTTAAAATATTAATAAATTTAATTAGCAGGACATATAACAAATTTTTAGTCACAAGTTATCAAGAGGGTACTGGTACCCATGAATTTTATATAGGATATTGGAGAAATCCATTTCAATTGAGATATCAATTTTATCACTATTGGATTTGATGATGTTTTCGATGCAATAGAATGATGAAATAACACTACCCTATTACTAAGGTAGTGTGTATTTTTCATTATTTCACATGATATATAGGACGCATTTATTAAATATTCTTCTACTACTATATCCTCCTAAACATTGAATTTATCATCATTTTATCTTGGACAAGAGTCTTAAAAGCTGCTCCATTTCCTAATATAATTTCTAGAATTATTAAAATTAGAAAATAGTTTTCTTATATAAAAAATTAGAAAATTATTGATTTGAATTGAAATAATTTAAATTGTAAGTTAAATCCTATATTTAAAATGATTATGGGAAATGATTAAATAGAAAATTGAATTGAATTGATTTAGAAATCAATTTTTATGTTTAGAAAACATTATGTTGTGTTAATAAAAAAATGCATTATATTGTGTTTATAATTATTAAAATAGGAAATAATTAAATTTATTTTAATTTATTTGTGTTCAAAGTTTAAAATTAAATTAAATCAATTCCAATCCACTCACAGCCTATCAACTTTGATAAGATTTCAAAAAACGAGATGGATTTTGAAATCAAATTATTTCGAGCAATATTATTCTAATATTAAAAGATAGATGTCTAATAGGTGTGTTCAAGACTTGACTCGGCTTGTTAACCCGTCCTGAGAAAGTTTATTGAGTTAGGTTTGAGTCTTTAAATTTGACTCGATGCACTTTTTAGGCAGGGTTTGTGTTATGCTTTGGGTTGGCCCAGCCTTACCTGAAGTAAAAAATTTCTTTTATAGTTATATATATATATATATATATATATATTATAGTTAGTGATAAATTATAAGAATTTATATTTAAATTAATATATTTTGGATAACTTAATATTATTTTTATATTCAAATGGTTTGCTTTAAAAAATGTATATAAAAATATCTCTTGAATTTTTTTTCTTAATTGAAAAATTATATAATTTTACTATGTATAATATCAAAATATTGATAAATTGTTTAAAAGCTAATTTGACCCAAATATTTATCAGGTCATTATTATTGGGTTGAGATTTGGCCCAACCCGCCCCTACCCATCCCTTATACACTCCTAATATCTAAATAGGATATCTATTTTATCACTATTGAATGTGATGGATGATTAAAGATAGTATGGACCACCAATGATAATAATGTGAGTGTCTCACTTTGACACTTACTTTTGGGTGTTCAAACAACGTTTTTGAATCATTTCATATCTTTTTTAAAGATCTAAAAACAATATTTGATTTGTAATGCATAGAAATATTCTAATTTATTATTTTTAAGTTGTAATTTTGAGTTTAATTTCTATACATGATTAGTGATATTTAGTTAGGCGCGACATATAAGCACTCAATTAAATCAAAAAACTTATTATGTATCAAAATAAAATTATTTTCTATATATTTCATAAGAAGTTATTTATCGTATCATATAAGTACTTTGAGAAAAAAAATATTTTATATTTGTTATATCCAAACAATTTAACAACTCATGATTCTAAGAACAAGTACTTTGGTATAATTACATTCAAACACAAACAATTTTTTACGTCTAGTTCTACTTTTGCTTTAAAAAAAGCACTTCTCCCATCATCTTTAACAAAAAAACAAGCCGCATTCAAACTCTTTACTACTAATTTACTTCTAATGATTTTAATTTAAGAACAATTATGTTATTCCAATATATAAAAATAAATGTCTATGTGGGATACCCACTCTATCATCATTGGATATATATGATGGTGGTCCCAATTATCTCCATTCATCTATCACGTTTAATAGTGATGAAATGAGTGTCCAACGTAGACACTCAATTATAGATGTTGGAATAATATTTTTGTTAATTTAATTACTAACAAGCCTCTAGTTTTTTTTAATATTTATGAAATTACATTAATTGCTATGAGATTCGAATCTACGACCTCATGCCTATTACCCAAACCCCTAACCAAGCAAGCCTTTAGTTTAAGCAACACAATTTCGATCTTTAATATTGCAACGTGACAATGATGACCAATAATATAAATTCCTTTAATATTTTAAATGATGATTTAATAAAAGAAATAAACTCATAGAATAATAAATTTTGTGATAAATTATAATTTTTTATAATCAATTGTGAGGCATACCAAATCAAACACTTAAAGATAAAATCATACCCTCACTTTCTATTCTATTTCTGTTCCACTACCACTCCATAAACAACTCTATCTCTACTTCCCCTTCTCCTTTGCAGTAATCATTCATATTTTAAATATCTTCCTTTCATTAAAATTCTCTCAATCCTCACTAATTTTGTTATTTCAACACCCAACATTCTTAAATACCCAAACACTACTTACAAAATATATGGGTCTCACCATTTACTTTTTCTCCTAACTTATTCTCTCTTTATCATTCCACTCACATCTATATGAGCCTAGACACCTATATGAGTGTTGATATAACATTACCCCAACATTCACCTATTCCTAGCTCCAACCTAATAGTCATGCTTCCTTTACTATTTTATTCTGATCTATCGACTGAAAATTGACTTACAATATAGTTCATAAGCATGCTAAAAATGTAAAAGTTCATAACTAAATGTGGATACCAAACTAATAGATTTTTTTGCATATATAAAATAACAAAAAATAGGTATTTACATAAATGTATCAAAATTCATTTGGTTACATATATGTCCTAATTTTTTAATAGAAGTTGATTAAAGTTGAATTTACATATTGCTGTGTCAAAATTGTCAAAGACCAGCTAAAGTCGCTTTAAATTGATTTCATGGATGTGTTGGAAAAAAATAAAATAAAAGTTAACTTCAATTGACTTTAAGAGCAACTCCAACGGAGCGCTTTTTTCGTCCCATTCACTGTGCGTGTCAGGGACATGGGAGGGACAATCGCTGGAGGAAAAGAATTGGGACAGGAGAGAGAAAACTCAGTCCCACTGAGGTGGGACGTTCCATTTACTGTGCATATCAATTTTTATAAATATTTTGGTTTATTTTTAATTTAAAAAATCATGCAAGTGAGGATATAATTGGGATTGAGGTAGATCCACCATTGGAGTAGAGAGGGACACTCTTGGGACAATTTTACTTTTTATGATAAATTGAATATGTGGCAATGATATGGCAATAAGTGGGGTTATAAATGGGATTTGGATAGGAGATGCTCTAAAGACATCATGACAGGATAATTGAACCCTATATAGCATTGTTTAACAACTTAATTTTTTTGGCAGAGTGCTTCACAGCTTTGATACCATGTAACTTGGCTCGAATTCAATCCATCTCTCCTGTGTGTGGGGCATCTCGAGGCTAAAGTTTTCACTTTGGAGATTGCTCACCTACAGTTATTGGTCCATGCGGTTTACACAGTTAGCCACAACATCCAATAGAAAGTTGATAGCTACATGGTAGGTTCAATTATTTTTAAAATGAAAGAAATATAAATGATTGGTTTACCCTTTTTTCACTTTCCCATCCCAACCAACCCCTCCTTCCTCTCTCCTTTCCTATCTCTCTCCCTTGATGGTTCTATTTTTTTTTTTTTATCAATCTTTACAACACACTTCCCTTAAATAGTGTGAGCACTTTGAATGCTCCCATGGAACTACCTTATTGCCCCAATGGACTGTTTATGCCCATAGTACCACCAGCTGTACAAAAAACAATTAAAAAAAAAAACACATACACAACACAGGAAAAGAAGACACAAAGAAATACAACAACCATTCCATTGAGCTTAATTCTCAAAACGGAACAATCTTGATAAGGTCCTCCGAGCTCTGTTTAAAGGGATGATGAAAATGGGGGTTGTGGATTGTCCAAGGCTTGAAGCATCAACAATGGAGATAATGGTTGGAATTTTGATTTCTTTTTCCAATCGGAGCCCACATTTTTACATTTTTCGATTGTGTGTGTTTTTTGGTCAAATAGAAATAGATGACCCCTAACTTTTTTTTTTCCATTTTCACGGAGAATATGAGGAGGAGGCATGATAGTAGAGACTGCAACCAAAGTCCTGTTAGAGAGAAACAGTACGGGAGGGAGGAAGGTGTTGTCCTATGTGTGTGTGTGTGTGAGAGAGAGATTACGTTGGACAAGTGCAGATTAGGTAAACAAGTAATTTATATTTTTTTCATATTAAAAGTAATTAGACCCACAATCTGCATGTCAACTTTCTATTGGTTGTGGCCAACTGTATAAATTGCATGGACCAACAACGGTAGGTGAGCAATCCCCTTTTACTTTACATGATACTTTTTATTTGTGTCATGTAAGAGAGAGAGAGAGATTATATTGGACAAATGCTGACTAGGTAAACAAGTAATTTATATATTTTTTTCATATTAAAATAATTAGACCCACGATCCGCATATCAACTTTCTATTAGATGTTGTGGCCAACTGCATAAACTGCATGGACCAACAATTGTAGGTGAGCAATCCCCTCTCACTCTATGTAATACTTTTTATTTGTCACTTCATACCTAATTTTTCAAAAAATAAAAATAATTTTTTTCACCCAATAAAATTGGAATTTGAATCCTTTAAAATAAAAAAGTAAGAGAGTTTTCACCTTTGAATAAATAAAATACATGATGTGTCATCAATTGATCCAATAGTGATAATCGCCTTATTTTCTGACATTGGAGGGATTCTCACTTTAAAGAATTTATTTCCATAAAATTGAATCAATTGATGAACACTCAGGGCTTCCTCATATTCTCCAATCCTCAGAAAATCTGATAGAGCAAAAGAAATTATACACAGAATATTACATGCCTCAACGAATTTGTGATACACATGGGAAATATGGACATGGAAATGGTAAGTTCATGTGTCATTCATCAAAGCACAGGCCACTCAAATCTCACACCGTCACAAATTTGGCTTCTGTTTTTTATTCTTACCTGCACTTTATTAGTAGTTGTTAATTAATTCGATCAGCCATATATGGCTTCAGCGTGACACAAAACCAGGTTCTTTCAACACCCTTGATGGCTTCAAATGTAAGCGATATCTACCTTCAGTGAACAAAGAAAAATATATTTATTTATACGCTGGACTAGTATTTGTTATGGTATCATCAGAGTCGGGTACACCCCAAGTGTAATAAACACTTTCCGGATGTGAGCGGAAGCGCGCCCAAATTGAAGAGACGGAAAAACGGAGCACGGTGAATAGTAATTCGCAGTGGGGCCACGTCACTATTCACGTGAATAGTATTATGCAGTGGGACCCACTTCACTATTTATGAATAGTCTCAAGCATTATTCACACCAACAAAATAGATCAAGAGAACTGCACACCAATATTTTAACGTGGAAAACCCTCATGTAATTTTGAGGGAAAAACCACGGGCCAAACTCCGAAAAATACTCCACTATATTTAAAGAGTAATTATAATATAGTGTATCCCCAATGAGACTCTCTTCTACTACAATTAGTAGTATTACAGAGATCTAGAGAATATATTCAAAACCCCCAGTGTATACTCACACTACACTCTTGGAATTTTCTTACACACACTCTCTATTTTTCTCTCACTACAAGAAGCCTACACTGCTTCTTCCTTTACAACTGAGGAAATGCTTCTCAGTTCGGATTGCAAAAAATCGTCTGCTTCAAGGCTCTATTTATAGGAAATTTTTGAAAGTTACTGTGCATGTTACTGTGCATATTTCGGTGATACAACTGTATTTCACATTACTGTGCATGTGCACAGTAATCTCTTTTTGATTTTTCAACAGTCGGTGGCTGCAAAATGCACAGCCACCGCCACTTTTTCTACAATTCTCCACCTTGGCTGCATTTTGCAACAGCTTTCAACCTCTGTAAATATTAACTAAGTCCAAGCAATGCTTAAACTTGTCAATTGGCAATAGTTTTGTCATCATATCGGCTGGGTTCTCAGCTGTGGCTATCTTCTGAATTGCAACAGTACCATTATTGATACTTTCTCTGACAAAATGAAGTCTAACGTCAATGTGCTTTGTCCTTTCATGATAGACTGGATTTTTAGCCAGATGAATGGCGCTTTGACTATCACAATGTACAATTGGTACATGTTGATTCAATCCAAAACTATCCAAAAGACCGTGCACCCAAATACTCTCTTTAACAAATTTCACCAATGCCATATACTCGGCTTGATGAGTTGATAATGCCACTGTTGATTGCAATGTCGCCTTCCATTAATAGTACATCCAAAGACTGTAAAGATATAGCCATCAATGACCTTCTTTTATCCAAGTCACCGCATAATCGTAATCTACATAACCTACAACTCCACGCTCTTTTGACCTTCAAATACCAAACAGACATCGCTGGAACCTTTTAGGTACCGCGATGATCCATTTCACAGCTTCCCAGTGTGTCTTTCCAGGTTTGCTCATAAATCTGCTTACCACACTCACTGCATGTGAAATGTCTGGTCTAGTGCACACCATGGCATACATGAGACTGCCAACTGCACTAGAGTAAGGTTTATGAGACATGTGCTCCACCTCTTCCTCAATTCTCAGACATTCTTTCAAAGATAACTTAAAATGTGCAGCCAACGGAGTGCTAACTGGTTTGGATTGATCCATATTGAAGCGTTGTAGCACTTTTATAATATAATTTTGTTGTGTTAAACACAACCTGCCACTATGTCGCCCCCTATGAATTTCCATTCCAAGAATCTTCCTTGCCGCACCTAAGTCCTTCATCTCAAACTCTTTTCCCAACTGAGTTTTCAACATACTAATTTCAGCCTTATTGCGAGCTGCAATTAGCATATCATCTACATACAACAACAAATAAATCTTTGAACCATCTCGAAGCTGCTTAGAGTAGATGCAATTATCGTATTGGTTTCTACTATATCCGATTACCAATCATAAATGCATCGAACCTTTTGTACCACCGCTTGGAGACTGCTTCAAGCCATATAATGACTTCTTTAATAGGCAAACATGATTTTCCTTACCAAGACTTATGAACCCCTCTGGTTGACTCATGTAGATCTGCTCCTCTAGCTCACCATGTAAGAACGCCGTCTTCACATCAAGCTGTTCTAGCTCTAAGTCAAACGTACTTACAATAGCTAATAGGATCCGAATAGAGCTATGCTTCACCACAGAGAGAATACTTCATGGAAGTCAACACCCTCCTTCTGAGTATAACCCTTTACTACCAGTCTCGCCTTGAAGCTTGGAGGCTCAATGCCTGGGATTCCTTCTTTCCTTTTGTAAACCCATTTACAACCAACTACTCTTTTCCCCTTTGGAAGTTGTACCCAGCTTCCACGTTTGATTTTTCCTCAAGAGACTCAATCTCCTCATTCATTGCTATCACCACTCCTTCGACTCCTTACTTTCTATTGCATCATGATAGGTACATGGTTCATCTCCAACTGCACCATTCGCCATAGCCAAAGCAAAGGCTATAGGATCTGCATCTAATGAGTCAAGTGCACAAGCAGCAGAATCCAGATATCTTTTTGGTTTCTGGATTTCTCGTCTTTCTCTCGCCAAGAGTAACACCGTGAGGGCTCGCTTCTCTGGTTGGTTCACTAGTTTCCTCATAGTCAGTGTTCATCTTGTTGTTCTACTTGTGTTGAGCAATCCTCAAGTATTTGGTCGATTCATTACATCATTTTCTTGCTTCACCTTCCCATAGTCAATCTCTAGCTCCACCTGCTTCTTAGCACCATGATCTGTCTCTGCATCATCTAAGTTAGACTCCTTCTTCTGATTTAGCATTGCAGCTTCGTCAAAAGTGACATCTCTGCTGACAATGATTTTGGGTGAACTTGCCTTCTCTATACACCACGCTTTGTAGCCTTTCACCCCTCGTGCATATCCTAGAAATATACGCCTTCTTGCCCTTGCCTCAAGTTTACCATCATTCACATGGGCATATGCAGGACAACCAAATATCTTTAAATCATAATAGTTTACGAGTCGACCGGACCATACCTCTTGTGGAATCTTCAGATTAATAGCAGTTGATGGAGATCTGCTTACTGAGATATACAATGTATTGATCGCCTCGGCCCAAAATGATTTGGGAAGTGTTGCGTTGATTCGCATGCATCTTGCACGCTCTAGAAGTGTTCTGCTCATCCGCTCGCAACTCCATTTTGTTGTGGTGTTCCTGATACAAGATGGTGCCTCACTATACCAAAGATTTCTGCAGAACTCCTCAAATTCTTTGCTGCAAAATTCTCCGCCATTGTCGGGTTCTTAGTCTCTTGATCGACCGCCCGGTTTGCTTCTCGACCATGGCCTTCCATTGCTTGAATTTGTTGAACACCTCTTCTTTTTCTTCAGAAATAAATCCAGACTTTTCTCGGAATAATCATCTATCGAGTAAGAAAATAGCGAGCTCCACCTAAGGAGTTAACAGGCTGGACCCCAAACATCCGAAAGTGGACATACTCCAATATTCCCTTGCTATTGTGTTTGCGCACTGAACTTCACCCGTTTACGCTTTCCAAACACACAGTTTTCCACGAAACTAAGTTTACAATTCTTTAGGCCTTTCAACAAGCCTTTGCCAGCAAGTATGGTCATTCCTTTCTCGCTCATATGACCAAGCCGCATGTGCCACAATCGTGTAGCATCATCTTATCTTTCAGAGGATAGAAACGGCGGTTCCATCGACTGTGCTTCCTAGTAATAGATAGATCCCGCCCTGCAGCTTTCCTTTCAATACCACCATTGAGCCTTTGAATACCTTCAAGAAGCCACCCTCTCCAAAGGAACTTGTACCCCGATTGTCAAGGGCACTCAATGAGATCAATTTCTACCCACTCGGTACATGCCATGCATGAAACGTCCTTTTAGTACCATCGTCCAAATTCACTTGCACATCTCCTTCACCAGCAGTCGGAATAATTCTATTATCTCCCAATCTAACTTTTCCCTCCCGTTTTTATAGGATGAGAAGAAGTTTCGATTAGGTGTCATGTGAAAGGATGTGCCAGAATCTAGGATCCACTCATTTCCGGTGTCACCTGTGAATACTGTCAAGGCCGAACCAAAGATCGGCATCACTATCTTCGTAACTTTCAATTGTTACGTTGGCAGAATCTCCTGATTTCTCCTTTCTCTCTGGGCAATTTCTTCTGATATGTCCCGTCTGGTGACAATGAAAGCACTTCACAGATTTATGCTTTCTGGACTTTGATCTTCTCTTGCTTTTGCTTCCCGATCCTCTTTCTTGACTACGCCCTCTCATCACGAACAATCCATCTGCAGGACCTTCGACATTGGATCCGACTACTAACTTCTGATGTTCCTTTATCATCAGTGATTCTTTGACATTTTTCACTGAGATATCGGATCTACCATAAAGTATGGTATCACATAAATTATCATAAGACGGAGGTAGTGAAGTCAACAAGATCATAGCTTGATCAACATCTTCAACTTTAATTCCAGCTGCTCCAACATCAGAGATCATCCGGTTGAAGTCGTCTATATGTTCTTGCATTGATTTTCCTCCTGAATATTTGAATGTGTACAGTCTCTTTCTCTGATAAAGCTTGTTGGACAAGGTCTTTACAGAATATTTTTCTTCCAAAGCCTTCCATAGTGAATCGTGGTTTTTTCATCCATGACTTCTCGCAGAACATTGTCCGCAAGACTCAACTGTATTGTACTCAGTGCTTTGATCATCATCTCCTTCTTCTTGTCATCAGGTAATGACCCTGGGTCCTCCAACGCCTCTGCAAGACCCTGCTGACCTAGCAATGCCTGCACTTTCGCCCATAACCTCAAGTCGTTGGATCCGCCAAATTTCTCCACTTCAAATTTTGGCACCGACATCTTGGATCTTAGTCGAACCTTATATCATTAACCGATATCTTTGGAATAGTGCAACTCAACTGTAAACCGTGCACCAAGAGGGTTCCCAGGAAAGAGAGGTGGGTCACAATGGACACGCTTAAATACCAAGTCTTTCCTTAGCCAGAACCTCTTCAAACTGCACTCTCACAGTATCACACTGTCTTCCAGCAACAGCAACCAAAAGGTGATCCTCAAGTATTTGGGAGAAACTCTTTTCTGATGTGGAAGATCAGACTAAGCTGCAACCACAGAGCATACTAAGAATAAATCCCACCGATCCAAAGCTCTGATACCACTTGTTATGGTATCATCAGAGTCGGGTACACCCCAAGTGTAATAAACACTTTCCCGATGTGAGCGGAAGCGCGCCCAAATCGAAGAGACGGAAAAATGGAGCACGGTGAATAGTAATTCGCAGTGGGGCCCACGTCACTATTCACGTGAATAGTATTATGCAGTGGGACCCACTTCACTATTTATGAATAGTCTCGTTACTATTCACACCAACAAAATAGATCAAGAGAACTGCACACCAATATTTTAACGTGGAAAACCCTCATGTAATTTTGAGGGAAAAACCACGGGCCAAACTCCGAAAAATACTCCACTATATTTAAAGAGTAATTACAATATAGTGTATCCCCAATGAGACTCTCTTCTACTACAATTAGTAGTATTACAGAGATCTAGAGAATATATTCAAAACCCCCCAATGTATACTCACACTACACTCTTGGAATTTTCTTACACACACTCTCTATTTTTCTCTCACTACAAGAAGCCTACACTGCTTCTTCCTTTACAACTGAGGAAATGCTTCTCAGTTCGGATTGCAAAAAATCGTCTGCTTCAAGGCTCTATTTATAGGAAATTTTTGAAAGTTACTGTGCATGTTACTGTGCATATTTCGGTGATACAACTGTATTTCACATTACTGTGCATGTGCACAGTAATCTCTTTTTGATTTTTCAACAGTCGGTGGCTGCAAAATGCACCGCCACCGCCACTTTTTCTACAGTATTGTCAATGCATCATTTAAGCTAGATCTCTCACACCACTATTTTGTGGATTGTGAGCTATTACTTTGTTAGTTTTCACAAATGAATTCATGAATTACCCGGGAATAGATGCAAAATTCAATAAGGAAAATTTAGAACAGTTTAGGCAGAAGCATAACAACATAATTGCATGCTTGTCTGTATTTCATACTTCCTTCAAGTTCTGGCAGGAATATCACTCAGATATCGCTGCACGACCATATACAGCTCACATTTCCAGTATATTAGCAGTAAATTACCTTCTCTATCACCACTTTCAAACAACCACTACTATCCATTCCTCTATATATCAAAAGTTGAATGAAAATTAAGTTGAAAATAAAAAATAATCAATCACAAAAGTTGACGCTCTTTGTTAATCCCAAACAGAGAAATTTCTAATTGATAAATCTAATTGCGATAAAGAAATACCATATACAAAAATGTTATTTCACATCCGAAAAGTGAAATCCACCTTTTAGGTGTAAAAATAACAAATCAGAGTGTATAATAGTAAAAGCAGCAGCAATAATGCCAATAATATGCCAACAATAAGTTTGAGGAGACATAGATGTCAACTTCCGGATGTCCCATGTTAGCTTAGTTTAGTGCCACTAGCTAGCTTCTGTTGTTTCCTTGGATGGGATATGTTATACCTATAACAAATAAGCGATGTTTAAATTATATTTGACTTTGTTACTTTAGTGGAGCAATACAGATGAATTTGAAGCAATATAGAACTATGCCGGCAGCCTCGTGATTCATAAGCTATGTTGGGATCACTCGGCCAAGTGTTCTTTGTACCAAAACAAGACAAAGTAACTATATGCCTACATACAGATATGACTGTTATACTTTCTAAGAGCACCACTTTAATTATCACTTCTGACTCTTATTTTTATCGACAATGTTAATTGAAAACGCACGTTCACTTCATTTTAACAGAAAATCACCCCGCAAAAAAAGCCATCATAATCAAGTGTAGAGAGGTGTTACCTTTGGAGTAGCTAGGCATTTTTTGAGGGGGCAATAATTCCTCCATGGGCGGGAAAATAATGGCATGTTGCATCTCTTCCATAGAGTAGCCCTCCTCGTAGTCCTGCATACTGAAGACACGATTCACAAGGACTCTATCAACATTTAAGAACCTCTTCTCTTTTCCCGGAGCATCAGTGCCGAACTCTTGTGCCAATGAGAGGGCAAATACTAATACACACAGGAGTGTGCTTCGGTCATACTCCCGTACATGTCCAGTCACCAGAGCACATACAAGGCCGTTGCCAAGGTCAACAAACACGACGCTGGACACGTCAAAGGAGGTGGGTTTGATTGCATTAGAACACCCATCAAGTGATTGATAGCAATAGACGGAATTGTCTTGGTTATTCAACAGCATAGCATATATCTTCAATGAGCTCACAATCTTTTCATAGGGCCTTGGAGATTTTCCCTCCGTCGTCCAAAAAAGTGTGACTGTGCAGTTGCAGACATCTGGAAGAGACACCGCGATTGATGGGAGATTTAAGTAACGGTGGTCCCAAAGAGCAAAAGAGTTTTTGATATTGTCCTCCACTTCCGTCCAGGTGTCGGTTTGGGGGTCAAAGACATACAGATGGCTTTGTGAATCGCTGGCTTCCAAGAATAACTTCTCTTGGTGGACGAAAAACCTGCTGCTCCCTGAGAAACCGTCTTCGTGTAACGTAGGGGGATCCTGCAAGGGTTGCCACTCGCCGGAACGCAGGACCCAAAGACCCTCGTCTCTTGGTATCTTTGTCCATTCATCATCGTATACTAACAAGTAAACTTCACCGGCAATATTTGCAATGAAAGAATAAGCAACATGTGTAGGTGGCGGAGGAATGGAGTCAAGCGCAGCCTCAGATATCCGGAGCTTGTTGTTGTTGTCGTCGTCCACATCTTCGAACAACAATTGGGAGAACTTGTAAGAAAGAACATCAGGGTCGCTATATAAGTAATCACCGGCCAAAAAGAGCTTGGAATCGAAAACAAACGGACGCATATCCTCCTCTGGAAGTTTTAGATGGAAATCAAACGGAGGTGTAGATATAGATTCTACTAAATCCACGACCTCCTCCTCCCCCAATTCCATCAATTTTACGAGGGAGATGCCAAAAATATTTGTCTGACTCGTCATCCAAAGGTAGGTTTCCGCCATCTCGAACAAAATATGCACACAAAGCAGAAAGGTTTGGATTCGCTATAAAAGGAAGGTGTTGATGAGAGTATGGAGGCCGATTGAGGAGGAGGAGGAGGAGGAATGGAACCCTAGCAATTGGAGATTTTAATGTAACGTAACTTAAGGTTGCAATGCATGATGGGCGCATAGAGAAGCCCTAGGGTAGACGCGGGTCAGAGAGGGGTAGAAGAGGAGATGCACGTAGTGCCCAAAGCAAGAAGACGATCGAGACTAGCCCCCAGTTCAGTTCATGCCATTAGTTAAGCTTGCGTGACAAGTATCATAATTCTAAGAAAGAGTCCCGAAACCATGAAAATTAGGAAATGATTCTTTTTTTTCTTAATACATGAAAAATTATAAGATTGTTTGCTCCAATTTAAAATGATTTGATTTGTATGTTAAATTTTATATTTAGAACTATTAGAGGAAATGATCAAATAAGAGGTGGAATTTTTTTTTTACTTCGAAAATTACATTGTTTGTGAAAATCCCTCATTGCTAAACTAATTCTAGTGGCTTATAAGAGGTGAAATTAAATTGGTTTGAAAATTAATTCTTATATTTATAATATGAATTTAATTTCTATACATGCACATTAGTGTATAGAAATTAAACTCTTAAAAAAATATTATCTAAAAGATCTTTTTTTAAATGATCTCTTTTGAAAAGATATTTTATGTTTGGATGTAATATTAATTTATATTTGGATATAATATTAAAATATATTTATTTATTATGAAAAAAAATTTATGTTATAAAAAGTATATTTTTCCAAAAGATGAAAATTCTTACTTCCCAAAAAAGATGTTTTGTTTATTTTGTCTAGTGATTCTCCTTTTAACTAAAAAAATTATCTAAACATACTCAAAATCACAAAATTTATTTAAAAAAAGTGCATCCAAAAGTGGCTGCAAAAAACGAGTCTAATTTTAAATATACAAATAATGTAAACTATTTTTATCGTCATTTAATTATTTTACTACATCAATAAAACATAGTTGATTCTTATCCATAGTTTTAAGAGTAGTGTTATTTGAACATCCAAAACTAGATTATAGGAATAAATTATCATTTGTTCCCTTTTCATGTTTCATTCCTTGTCTCCCAATAAAATTTTACCATGTGTAAAGGTTATGAATAGTTAAAAAAATATGATTAGATAAAAGATCATAGATGATATCGTCATTAAACATATGTCAAAATTTTATTAGGGGGATACAGCAAGACAAGAAAAGAGATTTGAAATCATCCCAATGAACATCCATTTTATAACCACAGTTGGATACGATGGTTGAGTATAGTGTGTGGGACCACCAATTACATCCCATAATTATACATATGTTCTAACAGCATTTTTGTAAGACTTAGCTCCAACTTTTAGTATGTTGACAGGCAAGTCCAAACGGGCCCCTTCCACCAAGGCTCCCAGTTCTTGATAAGGTATTGTATAATTGTGTCTCTAATGTTTAGTTCTTAAGGCTTGCTTATTCAAACTATTTATGCTGGGAAATCCTTTTCAGCTTGTTTGGCTCAACCTTGATGAATCATGAACTTATGTGGGGCTATGGCATGTGTGTTGATCCTAGCAGAGGGGCTGCAGTAAGGGACTTAATTGCAAAAGCTTTGAAGGGAGCTTTGCGCTTGCACAGCAAGAGGTGACTAGTATTTTCACTATTATCACTTGGTTGAAGAAGAGATCTATTAAAACACAGAAGAGAAGTACAAGGCCGCAATATGTCATGTAGAAATGTGATTACTTGGTGTGCCTTTCTGGTTAATTTGTAATGAAATATCTTTGCCGCTCTCTTGAAGTAAGAACAAAATATTGGGCTTTTACTGAAAATAACCCAAAGCTTGTATACCATTGTGGTATGACGCCAAGAAAGTTGCCAGTATGTGCTTTTTTAATAATTTTTTGATGAATCATTCAGCAAGATAGGTCCTCAAGCCCCATCATTATTATCCACTGTGACAGCCAGTGGTTATGATAATTTAGATATTAATGCAGTTTTTCATTTGTTGCCTGATACACTACAAGACACTTGGAAGTCGGAACATAGTTGAATGTGTATAACCGTATAACATAATTTTGTTTCTTATAACATTGTATTCTTGAAAAGGCATTTGGGTCAAGGAGGATGATATGTTGGCAATTAACTTGTTTGCTCTAGAGTCTAGACATATTATATGAATGGTAATTAGTGAAGGTGTGTAAATAGCATACCTGAATCATGTTCGGCTTTTGTTTAGCCTTGTAGAGAACAAGAGAAGGATGTAAATAGCGAGTTATTAGTTGAAAGCTCATAGTTCAAGTTATTATGGTAGTGCTTTCTTTCCTAAACATATCTAGATTCTGGAAATATTTGTCAATTACAATTTCCTTTAATAAGCTCTTGAACTCGTAGGCTAGTATGACCTGGTGTCAACATAGGGATATAGCCTCCAAGGATTTTGTTAAGGACTACCGGTTTATTATAATCTGAACCAGTATTGCATCAACATTTTGTTGGGTTAGAAAGTTGCAACCCCTGTATCTGTATTTCTTGCATGTGCATTCATGGATACTTTCCCGTCTTAGGCCGGGTGATGATAGTTGTGAATGTGATGTCAATTACTCAATTTAAGTATGTTTGTTGGGCCTGTCATTATATGAATGAGAACAAAACAGCATTTAGTGATTTAGCCTTGGTTTATTGTGGTTTCTTGTTTGTTATTAGCTATCAATATTTATCTGTTTTGGCTAAGCATGATTTACTGTGCATTTTGGCCTGCTCTGGATTAATTTTTAATATTACTTTTGTCTACACATGAAAGAGGATGGTTTAACTACTGAATTTGGCAGTATATCACTGCTTTTGGTAAATGATCCTACCTTGCAGTTAAAGATCTCTTCATTGAGGTTCAAGCATTTTGCATTAATTTTTGTGGATTAGAGAGGCAGCTGCATTATTTAGGCTTCTCAAGCCAGTTTTGGAATGAATATTATCTTAGCCAGTTCATTTTCTCTCCTTTCTTATCCCGTTCAAGACTTTTTTAGTTGTAGATATGTATCTACCTAGATCTCATAGCATTATGTACTAAGTTTTAGTTTATGGACAATAAAGATCATAGCTTGAAGCTTTTAGTGTTATTGACTTTAATTGAAGTGAGCCATATTGTGAATTGTTCAAGGAAAACAAGTTTGATTAGCCAGTGAGATTGTAATTGTTGACCCCCCAAAAACAAAATTATAATTGATTTTGATAACTATTTTTTTTCAAACCTTTTACTGTGGTTGGCCATATGATAAAGCCATAAATCCCATCCCATGGATTTGTGGCTGAGGATTGGTTTTTGATATTGCACTATACCTAGTGGAGCTACCAAATTCATTGACCATATGGCTGTCGTGTTGGATGAGAGAAAAGCAACCAAATGACTAGTTTAATCAGAGCACATCAGCTGTCACTTAAAATATACAGCTTGTATTTGGATTAGAGTCAAATATGAGATCAAGTATTGTGATATTCAGTGTATATTGTCACTATGATAGTTGCTTGATTGATATAGTTTGACATTTTTGTGTTAAGTTCGGCCAAACCTTTTCCTCAATTGGCACTGACAGATTAGAAAGAGCAGGATGCTGATAGTTTTCAGTTTTACAGTTTTTTAAATTTTACGAAGGAAATACTGAAAATTTTAAAAATTACAAATTCTAATTCCCAGTATTTCCTTCACAAAATCTTGAAAAACTTAAAAAACTATAAACAAAATTGAAAATTGAAACTAAATAAACCCTTAAATATTCCCCAAAATAAATAAAATCATAGATACATGGGAAGCACAAAAGGCTTTAAGACCCTCAATCATCTATATATATATATATTATGGAATAATTTGTACAAGGAAAATGAAAATACCAAGGCAAAACAAGCACATGGAAATTTGTATCATAATCTCTTCTATGCTATGTATATATAATGGATAAACATGTCATCTGATTAACCGCCGATGCATTATTTATATGATCACCAACTCTAGCCAAAACATTGGCATAAAATGAAATACTGCTTAAACCATCCAGCAATTGTCCTACTGCAACTAAATCTCTGCCATGGACAGAATCAGCATGACCAGCCAGAAGGAACTTCCTTGGAGAATTGAGCTAGCTGGTAAACCCCCAAAAAATAATAAGAAACGAAGGAAATAACGAGCGGACAAGGTTTTGATTTAGATTTAATATGCTGCTATAACGTGCGTGGGAAAGTGTAGAATAAATTGCATGACAAGTTTATTTCTGACAAGGTAAAAATTAGAAAAGCAGTCTCAAGTGCAATTTTGGTAATAATGGAACCATATTTGTGTCAAAAGAATGAGGGGGGGAAAGTCTGATTTTTCAACAGTTTAGTGGTGAAGTACCCATGTAGGCTTATTTAATAAATCATAGTTCAGCTTCTCTTGAAATTTTGGAAAGAAAAGCACATAACCAAGGTCTTAACGACAACAAAAGACAAATTTATGCAACTAAAACTTATGTTTATCTTTCGGATAAGCAAAGATTAGGAGGAAGAAACAAATGCCGCCGGCATAACATAGAGTTGTGACCTTACCCTTACTATTACTATTGTCATTCAATGTTGATGGTGGAGAAGTAGATGAATTTGTCATTGATATTCCAAGGCCAGAGCAACCCATGCCAAGAGCACCTTAAATCCAAAATTCAAAATCGCAAAATAGTATTATTTGAGGCAAAACTTGTATCATTATTATTTCCCTTCAAAATCAGTCTTAGAGCCTATGATTCCTCTAAATTATCTGGTTTTAACAATAACCGAGGTTTGTACTCTTACACTCTCTGTAGCAAGGGAATGCAGTGGTGTTGAGAAGATTGTAATAGCCAGCATCGCACTCACAACTATAGGAGAAGGTTGATGTCTTGTTGCATGAGCCACCTCCACAATCAACCCAATGGCAAACTACATGAACACATGAACAAAGTGAAATCAAACTAAAACATGTGATGCTTGTGGTTATATCTTTTAGGAATTTAAATTTGATAAAAATCCAATGTAAAAGTTTTCACATAGCTGCATATCACTAAAAGTTTTTCACTTTTTAACTTATATTCCAAAAGTCACACATTTAATAGCATATCCTTGGATATTGGTGTAAAGTATTAAAATTAATATCATCTTTTAGTTACCATCAAATATTGACTCGTTGGTTTGCCTTGCTTTTTCTTGAGCAGAAGGGGCTTTGGAGCAAGAGTAGTTCAGAGAACCTACAAAGAGTTTCACGCAAATCTTTCAGTATCTTAGAAAATAAGAGACTTTTGGAGTCATCAAGAAAACTAAGTACTGTTCAAGTCAATCACAACTCAAATATTAATCTCTATCCAAGTGTATATCATGAAATGCCTAGATATGTAATGCACCAGCAGCAGAGCATCACTATTTTGGTTTATTAGTAAGCTGTACAGTTACATTAGTACCTGCTAATAATAAATGCTTTGTGTTCACATTACTTCAGGAGGATATGTAAGAGGACGTTTAGGAAGATAAATCACTATTCATTACTTTAACATCCTTGTCTGAGAAACACACTGAGAGGATCCAAGTATGTGAAAAAAAAATCTGTGTCCTTGAAGCAAGAAAGGTATCATCTAGGTGAAATTTCAACCAAGTTGTCATGCTACCAATTACAATCCGTTGTTAATTTTCCAAACTTGTGTACTTTAGACAGTTCTACATACTAGAAATACCATACCTTTTCAACCAAATTCAGCCAAAACTGACATCCAGAAGAAAAGGCACTACAAAACGATTTGTGCTTCGCAAAACTATCATGTGTTATAGTAAAAGTGTAGTCTGAAAACAAGCATTCCATTAACGCTTTTTCCCATATGAGGCAGTGTCAGGACTAATCAACAGAAAACGACAAAAACTAATGAACACAAATTGTTTTGGGGCAACAGAGTGTTTCTTACAATTAGGAACTATGCAAGGAAGAAACTTCAAGCCCTTCTGAATACTGGAAACAGAAGCTTGCTTCCAACCGTGTTCACACTCGCATTCAAAGAAGAGAGTGCTGTTCTTAGAAGGCTTGCAAGTTCCTTTTCCACATTCCACTTCTTTGCAGACATCATCTGAACTCAAAGAAAACCAAAAAGCATATCAAAACAATTCAGAACAAGCTATACTGATTGTTTAAAACCAAAGGAAACTAAAAAAGAAAAGAACTTGAGAAGACCCTTGTGATGAACACTGAAGAAATATCAGGCCCCCAAATTAAAACCAACAAATACAGTAATCCCAACAAAGGATTCCAATAAAATAGATGATACACAAGGAAGAAACAGTTAAAAGGGAAGGGTCACAAACCAAAGATGGGAGAAAGCAAAGGAGAGAGGAAGTCACTTCTAGCTGAAAGAGGTTGCAAAAGAAAAAGTGCAACAACTATAATTAGTCTTGCAAACGCCATCTCCAAGGATCACAACAACATAAAACTCAGGTTTGGGTATGTTTGTTTATAAATGACTATAAATGATTCTTGTGGCCAAGTTTGAAAATGAGACCTTTTTTGTCTAATACATGAATTCATTTATTTACAGTGGAACGTGGCTATCAGAAAAAAGGATTGTATGTTCACAGTGGGGTCGTTGGAAGTTGAGTCTATGCCGCATCTTCTAGAGTTCATGCTCCACGTAGTAACACCTAACAACCATGTGATTGATGGTGGTGTTTTATAGGAGTACATGTTGCAGCTTGATAGCCTTTCGGAAAAGTCAACCTTCTTTTTTTTTTTCATTTTTATGTTCTGTCTTGCCTTTGCTTTACATGATTTATTGATAGATAAACTTACTAGAAGAATTTTAGATTTTAACTGATCCTTTTTCGTTTGCCATATTCTCGGGCATGTTTGAGTTGAAAAACTTTCTGTCAAGGTGTTTCTTAAGAAGCGTTCTAAAGACATTTATCAAGGAATAAAAAACAAAAAGAATTTTCTATACATTAAAACATTGGAGACTTTACAATTTTTTATTTATAATTTCTTACCAAGTATTCTTAGAATACCAATTAACAAAAGATTTACCATATGTATCTTAGACATTGATGATTTCATTCTTTTTAAACGAAGCAAAGTCAACAAGTAGATTGATGTGAATGTATATGTCTTATGGCTTGGTACTTTTTTATATCATTTGATTTATAATAATATTATTTTAATACTCAAATTTTTAAATACCTTAGACGCTCCTCTCACAAAAAAACATGAGACCCACATTAATTTTTATTCACCATTTCATCCTTTGATTTATATGATTAACCTCACTTTAATTAGACAAGCTTAGGTGTTTTTGTTGTTTATGTTTTGTCTTACTTTTTCTTTATTGACATACTATATGGAAAAAGAAAAAGAAAATAGTTAGAGCGTCGGACCTATTTATTTCTCGGATTGTTAAAGTCGTATCTTTTAGTCCTTTCGGATTAAGCATAAGTTTAAAGATGGAATATTTGTGATGAATTATCCTGAGTTATTGTTGTGTTTGTGTGGTCAATTTCGTTTTGCATCCGCCTTGACTTATTATTGCTCATTACTTCACCTTTGACTTTCTTGTTGTCTTATTTATGGTGAGTGGAAATTTTCGGTGTATGTACAGCACAATAACCTAATCAAGATAGACTTGCGGCTACCAAACTTTCTGCTTCATTAATGCCTTTTTCGGCATAGGAGTATAGATAAGCACCCTCAAATAAAACTCAACCCTATGAAAAAGTGAATTTCGTGTAAATTTTGGAAAATATTTCTAGGATTTATGATTATTTATAAAGGAAATGAAAAGTAGAACAGCATAAAAAAAGAAAAAATGGGGAAGAAGAAGAAGAAGGAACCTAAGTCATGTATCACAAATATTGGAACACGAAAAATATTATTGAGCATTTGAATTTATTATATACATTTAATCCAGTAAGTAATGTATATCAAATGCAAGATAAAAGGATGACAAAGAGACTTCATACGAGTTTTGCAGCACAAGGAGGCACGTGAGCTATGAAAGTGAATATACAAGTTCAATAATTTCTTGGGCTAATCTGTGTGGCCTTAGTTCGTTTGGGCTTTGATGAGGCTTAGCAGCACAAGTAATGGTATTAGTGTCCAATATTCCTATTAGTTAATGTTGAAGGAAGCTACCTTGACCTGTTTGTTGTATGCAACTTCATAAGAAAGCATTCATAGTTTGACCAAAACATAAGAATAAAAAGAAAGAAAAATAGAGAGAGCATTCATAGCAGCATGGACCACGAAACCCAGATCCATCATTTTGGATGCGCACATAAGCATACCATTTGTGATCACTGGGGAGACCATGCCTCCCCTTATAATGAAAATATATGAATTCGCCGCTGGAGTAAGGATAAATGTTACTTGCACTAATAGCACTATTGCAGCCGCAATTACAATTGTGAACCGCAATTTAGGGGGAAAAAAATTTCAATTACCATTACCAAATATATTGTCTCGTTTTTTCCATGGTCTCCATCAAGGGTGCCAATTTTAACGGTTTCTTCGGATTTACTTCTCCATTTTTAATGGTTATTTGGTGTTTTTTTTTTAATTTTTTTATTCTGTAATTTTGTCTATGAACATTAATTCTATTGTACCACTCGCTTTTTCTCAGATCTCTTTACATGTTTATAATTTGCATCATATAATTGATACCGGGGCTTCTAAAATTAACTAATACACTTAGATACTGTCAACCGCGGCGAAGAGATATGGGAGGGAAATAATATGTAACAATGCATTATCGGTAGTAAGTTGAAAAAAAGAAAAAAAGAGAGAAAAGTAATATGTAACAAGCATTATTTACTAGTCCATGAAACACATTGCTTGGTAGTTTCTCGTGGGGAAAGTAGCCAAAACAGAACGAAAAAAAAAAACAGCATGTGCTTTGAGGCAGCACTGCATAAATACGAACAAAAAGGTTAAACGGATCTCTCCCCATTTAAGAATCTGTCACATGCATCTGTATGACTCTTTGAAACCCATGTGAAAAGCAACCGAACCAATTGAAAGATTCTGTACAGTGTTCATAGTATGATAATTGAATGATAGTGTAAACCATTTTATGCAAAAAATTCAGATGTCCAAAATGTGAGGGGTCTGTTAAAAGTAAAAACAAATCTACATACAAGCATCATGTTCCTTCATTTATTAATATATATATATATATATATATATATACCAAATGAATAAAGTCTGTGGCATTAAGTATAACTCTCCTTCACAGCCTACATGCTAGCATTTGCGGGTAGACAGGAAGTAGCTTATTGGCAATATCAACAACTAATGAGGTGATTTAAGGAATTAAATAGAGAATAGAAGGAAACGGGTCAAATCCCAAGGTGGTGTTTCCTCCCAACAGAATAACCAGTCAAATGGGGAGCTTTTGAACATGCCATGTGATTGCCAACTAATTGTTTGTTCATGGAAAGGCATCCCTCATAACAACACAAATCACTCGTAGTATTTGATAGGTATAATGGGGCCTAGTCCTATTAAGTCGATATATTCATGTATATACAACCATTAGTTCAGCATTGATTATAAATTTATAATTTAAACTTCTTCATATACTGAACATAATACAGAAAAAAATCTTAAATAATCACCTTACAGCGACCAAAATGTCCTTAAATGAATAAGATTAAGGGTGTCTTGTTTCTTGTTTCCTGCGCATCTCCGTATCCAACCACTAGTATTTGAGTAAATGAGTTGAATGTCTTTCACTTAGATAAACTAACAGAGACGGCTAAGTGGCAGATCATGAGTAATGTTATTGTACATAGATTATGGATATCAAATTTGAATATCTATCCAAAAGAGAGAGTGACACCAACCATATATGTGATTTAAAAAGGGAAAATTAAGAAATAACATAATGAAGCTCATAGAGAGCATAAAAGCTCTTGAATCCACGCTGCGTTTGGTTATTGGGAATGTTAAGAGAAGAGTTGCCTGAATTTCTCATTAGTTCTTTGTATGTCAGAACCACCGGGTGTTGGGTTAAGCAGAAGCAAGTTAAGTAGGTAAAATAAGTTAACAAGAAACAAAAATCTGATACACACTCTTAACTTCACAGATAGGATTGGCAAGTGCACGCACACGCATGACCCCAACTCAAAACAATTACCAGTAGTCCCACCCAATCACACAAGTTCTTCCAATTTTCTATAGCTAATCACTTAATCATGGCCCAAAAGAGTAATGGTATTTGTACATAAAAAGTGAGCATCATATGAAAGGAGAGATACAAAACATTTAGTGATAGTAACTGGAGTCAAGATTTTATCTCTTTATAATGTCACTCTTAATTTACATTTTTATGTACAAATAACACTATTCGTCCCAAAAATGGACACTTATGTGGACACCTCTCCTCCCAAATTTGATTAATTTAGAAGGATTCTGCATGTTGTTGACCGATTTTTCACATGGTTTCTGATCCAACCCATATCACATTAACCGACAGCTGAAATCACCAAAACACCCTTGGCAACCAAGAAATTGTGCTATTATTTAGCTGTGGGGACAGCAGAGAACAATATTTTCATTATTATTAGAGGCAAGGGATCTATATCAAGTAGTGTTCCAGGATGTGTATATTGGCTGATTATGGGGTGCTGCTTCTGTGCTTCTTTTACAAGCAGGCTTACCTAATTACATGGCACAGGGACCCAAACATAGTCTCAAAGTGGTAGTTAGTGCAGAAAACATATAATGAGACAGTTAGCCTAGGCTGTCAAAAAGATTATCTGTTTTTAATATGGGGGGCCATAGTATTGAAAGCAATTTATCAAATACAGACATGAAGAGATCTACATCTCATTTTGTAGCTTTCTTCTGTTGTTGTTGACAGTTGACACTGTCCATCTTATCTTGCTAAGTGCTTTGATAGAGATGGGGAAGACAAGCAAATGGCTCAGAAACTTATTGACAGGGAAGAAAGACAAAGAAAAACAGAAGGAAAAATGTGCAACCAACAACCTGAGTGTGTCAAATGGTGCAGAAAATCCAAGCACTCCAAGTTCAACAACCCCAAAGGAGAAAAGAAGGTGGAGTTTCAGGAGATCATCAGCCTCAGCTGCAGCTTCCAAGGAATTGAACTTTGCAGAATCAAGTGTCACTGCTTCAGTGACAGTGCAAACTGCTGCCACAGATGCTCAGAATGAGCAAAAGAAGCATGCCATGGCTGTGGCTGCTGCCACAGCAGCTGCAGCTGATGCAGCAGTGGCAGCTGCACAGGCTGCAGCTGCTTTGATCAGCTTGACTTCTGGTTCCAATGGGACAGCTACAAGCATTGAAGAAGCTGCTGCAATTAAAATTCAATCTGTCTTCCGGTCCTACTTGGTATGTGAAGTTTCTGACATGGTAGCAAAACCTGTATGACCAAATATTCTAAAATTCGATCTTTGCTGCCTCATTCTTATAAATAACATAAGCTGGCTTGGTACATTGTTCAAGCTATAGCCTTGGGGAGAAATGGTTCTTGGACGTTTTCTCTTTCATTCTATAGAGAATCTAATACTAGTATGTATGTGAGTATGTGAAATATTGATGTTTGTGTAACAGGCAAGAAAAGCACTGTGTGCTCTTAGAGGGTTAGTGAAGTTGCAGGCACTAGTAAGGGGTCACTTGGTGAGAAAACAGGCCACGGAGACACTAAGGTGCATGCAGGCTTTGGTCATAGCACAAGCGAGAGCTTGTGCTGAGAGGGCTCAAATGGTGTCAGAAGGAAAGCCTAATCAAAAGAAATCAACCTACAGAAAAACCACAGAGGACAATCTATTCAGCCATATGTACAATGTGAGTTCAGTAACTTACTGCTTACTTCCTTTGTAGTTGTAAAATGATGGTGATTTGTATTAGGAATGATGCATATCGTTTCATTGCACAATCTATTCAGTATGATATAGAAACTATGTATGGAATGAAAATGATAAATTTTCGTTTTGAATTATTTGGTAAATTAAAGACAACCATTACGAATGAAAATAGACTTGGGTAGTTGGTACTATTCAATTCATGCTAGAAGATTGCTTGTTTGGTGTGAATTTCCAGCAATAGCAAGAGAGGGGCAAGAAAAGAAAAAACAGATATGAAAACCAGGAGTTTATTTAGTCTGGCTGAACCAAAAAAAAAAAAAAGACTAAAAGTAAAGCGGCATTTATCTAGTCATTGATATGGAATGTGATGTTCTGTTCATATAGGAAAATGAAAGAGGCTTGGAAGAGAACATCAAGATTGTAGAGATGGATGTTTGTGAATCCAAAGGTTACAATTCTAGAGGCAGAAACAGCACCTCACATCATGGGCACTGCGAACAGTCTCAGCATAGATTCTCTACATATTATTCATCAAATGGTTCGTACTCAAAGGAAGAAAACTACAAGGCATCACCGGCACCTTCAGCATTGACTGAGTTCAGTCCAAGATCATGCAGTGGACATTTTGAGGACTGTTTCTTCAACACAGCACAAAGCAGTCCTCATTACTACTCAGCAATGTCAAGAGAAGAGGATTCAAAGCTTCCTTTTGCTTTTCCAAGGCCAGCCTGTGCAGAATCCATGTCCTACGACTACCCTTTGTTCCCAAATTACATGGCTAACACTGAATCATCAAGGGCCAAAGCCAGATCACATAGTGCACCAAAGCAAAGGCCAGAATCATATGAGAGGCAACCGAGCAGGCGAAGAGCTTCGGTTGAAGGAAGAAATGTGCCGAGGCCAGTGAGGATGCAGAGGTCATCTTCACATGTGGGTGTCACTGCACAAAACTACCAATATCCTTGGTCAATAAAGCTTGACAGGTCCACAGTTTCACTCAAAGAAAGTGATTGTGGCTCTACAAGTTCAGTGTTGACAAATTCTAATTACTGCAAATCTCTTGTTGCATATGATGTGAGTACTTAGCCATTCTCACATGACAAGTTCAGTTTTTAGCATGTAGTGAAAAATAAGAACAAATGTTAAGCGGAATCTTGTTTGATAAATATTGAAAAAGGGTAAGCCACTCAGTAAAAAAAAAATGCTAGGTGACAATAAATTTTGCCAGTATTTATTTGCTAAAATGCATGACATACCATATTATTTTGTTTCATCTAGTGAATATTCTTGTTTTCTGTAAAAAAGATTTGGCAATTGTTTCAATTGTAGGCTGTAGCATGCTCCACTTAGTAATATTGTTTCAATTGTTTTATCATTGTTTGTTTTGGGTGCAGGCACATGGACATAGGTACTGACCATGCACCTTCCACTGCAGCAAAGGTACCCGTTTTGAAGGAGCTCCTTCTACTTTTAGGCTTCAAAACAAATTACAACGAATTGTGCTCTTAATAATCATGAGTCCGGCATGGTATTTAATTGAAATCCAGTTTTTGAAGAGTTTCAATTTCTATTCTATTCATTGTCTAGTGTAACGTGTGTGGACTATAATTTATACTGCAAGAATGCATTTTAACAGTTTATGAAGTGTGTATAAATTTTACCGAGTGGGGTGTCTCCTAAGAGAAATATTTCTTCCGCTTACTGTTTGTCTAAGGGAATTTTTGTTGTACTAATCTATCTCTTTTCTGTAGAAAATAGAGTTAAGAAGACATGTTTGAGATTAGATTAATTTTTGGATATAATCAATTTTTTTCCCTTTCTCAAAATATCCTTCTCATCAAACTCTTGATCCTAAGATAAGCTACTGCAAACACATACTTAATGATCGACGCTTCATCAGCGGCACAGAGATAACATATCAGCACATAATCTAGTATTTCAATTGCAAAACGATAACTTCAATATTTCATCATACAAGTGATTGTGATATTGGAACCAGGTAGTAGCTTTGAGTCGTCTTACTCACAAATATTTTGGCACATCTGTGCATGACGGGAGAAAGTTATGACAGGGTTACTAAGATGCCACTATATAGTACGGTTTATCCTTTTGTTAAAAAATAATTTTGGAGAGAAAAGAAACCAAAAGAACTAACCCGTACATGCAAATATAGCAAATCAAGGGTGTCCCATGAAAAAAAATTGAGATCAAATCCCTTGCAAAATATTGGGTGTTAAAACTAAAGTAGGAAATCAAAATTATAATGTAAATCACAACATTTTTCTTATGGTTTAATCAGCATTTTAGTTGTCAAAAACAAATTCTTCATTCACACAGCAGATATCTTGCATTCTCTCCAAGACTATATCCAGACTGTTACGCTTTTCATGCGGGTTGAAATGGACCCAACAAGAAATTTTGCTATCTTAGGACCTTTATAGTTACGGCCGCCAGTCACTGAGGGTTTGATCACTGGCTCCCTTGTTATCAAGTCACAAACTTTGTTGGCCTTCCAGCACTGGACAGGCATCAGCCCCCTATGCATGGTCTGATATTCCATCTTATTTGATTTTAAGTAGACATTACCAAATAACTATATATAGAATTTATAGAATCACTTAAAACACAATCGTATTCAAAACTTGTGAACTTGTCTGCACTGTCAAATTCGTGGTTGGTATTGGCCTATTATTGTCAGCACCCGCTAAAATTATGTTGGTATTAGACTTTGCTAATTGGATGCGTTTGGAAATCTTTAATAAAATGGAATTAAATTGAATTTCATTAGGAATTAAATTCCATCAAGAATTGAATTGAATTCTTATATTTAAAATGAATCAATAAATTAAAGAATTGAATTCAACTCCTTAGTTTAAAATGGATCTAAAAATGAATTAATTTAATTATTTTTACTATTTTATCCTTCATAGGAATAAAACATTATATTTAAGTAAGATTATTTTGATATTTTCATGTGTTGGATTTCAATTCCCACACCAAATCGCACCCTTTGGGTCTGATTTCAATTCCTTAGTTTTGTTGAATTTCAATTTCCATAAGAATTCAATTTCTTCATTTAAATTGCTTCCAAACAATAAAATTCAATTCAATTTCTTGATGAAATTGAATTTCAGAAGTTTTCAAACGCCCTGTAAAGCATGTGTTCACTTTATGATCTATTACCAGTTTTATAAAAAAATTTCTCTTAAACAAAAATATTGTGCTTTATAGATAAGCTGCTTGCATAAAATGAAATTGATTGTAAATCAGGCGTGTTAACTTTCATATACCTAAATTATTTCACGTTTCAAGGTAGTGACAAACCAGAATCTTTATCATACACATGTACGAATATTTCCCTCTAGCATATTAGCTCTCATATTACCAAGGATTTCCCGCTGACTATTTCATTACCGAAAGCAATTTCTAACCAGATGCAAAACAAGCCTAACAATGAACTGAACGAGCTCTTGACAGGGAAAAGAAATAAACAATAGAAAAGCTCTGCTACTCAGCCAAAGACATCTTGCAAAACTAGTATGAGAGATGCCACTCGCAACCAAATGTGACATTGTCAAAACTAAGATACAAAATTTGTCCATGAAACCCATTCAACTCGAAACAAAATTCATAACATTTTAGAGAAACTATTGAAATATGAAGAGAGAGAGGCATTCCACAAATTTAAGACCTTGGCTTCTCCTTCTTCTCCTTGAAGAGAGCCAATAGAGAAACACCAGAGACCTTAACAACCTTGAACCTGACACCGGGAATATCACCCACAGCGTGACCCTTTCGTCCAAATCCGGCAATCAAGACTTCATCCTACAACCACAAGCCACACCCCATGTTACACAATGGATTTAAACAATATATTTCAGCAACCAGATATGAAAAAGAACTCAATGCACTTAAAGATGTCATGATACACCGAGGATAAGCAAGCCAACCAGTACTGTGTATGGACAAGAATAATTACATTCTCTTCTATGAAGTTCAAGCAACCATCATTTGGCACAAATGCAGCAATCTTCTTCCCATTTTTGATAAGTTGAACCCTGGCACATTTTCGAATAGCAGAGTTGGGCTGCTTAGCTTCAATACCACTGCACAAAGGACATCAATTAATTCCTTAACATCATTTGCTCTGATTGAAGAAATATTCTCAATTGAAGATGTGCAAAGATCCAATGATCAAGTCAAAATCTTACATCTTCTCAAGTACAATACCCTTTGCATGGGATGATCCAGCAAAAGGCTTCTTCCATTCATTGCCAAGGTTGGATTTCTTGTATGCCTTATCAGCCCACCTTTGCCTCCTACGGTGGGACTTCAGCTTGCGGGCAGCTCCCATTCCACGTGTCTTCCTGCAAACAAGTGATACAACATTGAATTTTATCCAACATCTTATGTTCTTATATATACCAAACAATTCCTAGTTACCCTATTGGCAATGGCAAGGAATATCATCATACAATGAATAGGCAAAGATGCTTGTTCAATGTTCTTGGGATTTTTTCAACAGTGACACAAATTCAACAGATAAGCTCGGGCGCCAAAAAAAAAAAAAGCAAATAAGTCAAAACTATCCCAAAACCAAGAGCAGCAAAAATTTACAAACATCCAACACCTTCAATTCATTGTTACAGTGAATTGATTGCTACAAATCAAATAATAATACGTATCACATGGGACAATCTCTACTCAACCTAAATTTTTTTTTTGGGGGGGTGGGAGGGGGGGGGGAATGCAATCTACGATAGAAAATAAAAAAGCCCATCTTTGAAAACCACTAACTTTTCACCTACATGGGAAGTAAATTGCAATTTTTGATAGAAAATACAACAATCTCGCGCAGGAAAGATAAATTTTTTCATCTAAATGGGAATGGAATGCAATCTTAGATAGAAAAATATTTTAAGAAAAAAAAAGCTAGAAAAATACAAACTTTTTCATATGGGTAGAACTAATAAGCCATGATAAGATTCGATTTGACACAGATCCACCCCGAAGTATATATAAAACAATATGATTCACCAAGTCCACCATTTGATGTGCAATTTTCGAATAATGCAAACAGCAAATTGAAAAAGCGAAAACAAAAAGGTAGATAGAAAAAGGGTTATGAAGAGTGTAATGGAGGGTTGGCGTTACCCCATGTTGACGGCGGCTTCCTTCTTCTTCTTCTTCTTCTGCTGCTTCTGCTGCTGAGAGCTCTAACGATGAAGAGAATGAGGAAGCTAAAGCAAAAACCCTAATCCTTCGAGTGAGAGTTGCGGCTTTATATGGCGAAGAGAGAACACACACTACTCCTCTTTTTTTTTTTTTTTTCTAGTGATGCAACAATTTAGATTCACGAACCCTTTGGGCCTACACCTTACTGGCCATATAGTCTCATTTTATTTTGGGTCATCAGGATTTTAGATTTAGAAAGAAAATAGAGCTTCGACCAATAAAAAGAAATAGCCGTTGATCCAAAATTAGAGATGAGAGAGCATCCAACTAAACGAATCATCCCATTCACTAATAACAATTTTTATTAATATGACAATATATAATTAGATAACAATGTTAGTATATACAAATTATAATTTTTTCCTTTAAATGAAGGGGATTTCTCTGGTACGCTATAATGGTCATAGGTACTAGTAACTTTTAGATAATTTGTGACTGAAAATCTACCATGTATTCCACTAACTAAATTTATCAATATTTTGAATATTCATAATTAAATCACAATCTTTAGATTTAAAAAGGTATCGATACCTTTAGGGTACCAATGCAAAAACCTTAAATGAATAACAATTTGTAATTAGTTTATATTTTTGTTGTCATTCCTTAGTCAACCTTCTTTTTTTTTTGTCAAATACAAGTTATTAGCATCTGAAGTGCAGATTAACTAAGTATGCAGCAGAACCCTCTTAATGTTAGTGTTTTTCATTCATACTACTGAAACCTAAAATCTTATTTAAAAATAGTAAGTCCAAGCTTTAAACCAATGAATCATTTGTAGTGGTTGTGGTAGTCAATCCCATTTAAAATGCTCATATTTTCTCTTAATTCAAACTTAATAATCATTGAAGTTCAAATTTACTTATTATTACTTGCAATCTATCGTAATTTGTTTCATCTTATAATTAATCATCTGATTCTTAGACAAGTACCTTTGTTTCGTAGTAGACAATCAGTTTAAGGGTACATCTGTATTTTGCACTTTGAAGAGAAACCCCTTCCCTGCTCTTCACTCCAAAGTAAAACTTACAATTACCCAATAAAGAATGAAAAAGGTCCCATAACAGATTGATGAAGGACTCTTTGTGATTGCCAATCATGCCCCTTTTGCCTTTATTTAACAAGAAGGAGAACAAAATAAAATCAGCAACAACATTGAACCAAGGAGGGCATATAACATCTGTAGTACATGATGGATAAATAACAAGATAGAAACAATTCTTTACCCTCCCTATTAGTACTAACTAGGAATATGACGACATGAAAATTCTAGAAAGAAAGTGAAAATGTAGGGTCTATAAACATTCACTGCACCATTACAAAGCCGGAGCAAGCAGAAAAAGTCAGGGAATTGGAACCACAGGACCTAAGCAATTTGGCCGTGTCATGACAAATAGTTGTGAAATGACCTTTTTAATGAAAATGTTCCCCAAGGAGTGATTGAAACATGATCAAACCACGTGATACCTGACAATAATCAAAATGAAAAATGGAAAATCCAACAATTACTATGATTATGAAATAACATGAGTTAAACCATTTGATCAATAGGATAACAAATATGGAATGTGGGTATAGACATTTATACACTACCTGAGATACATCTATCTATCTTAGTGGTTCTTCTTCCACAACACTCCAATCTTCTTCAACATGTTTGTATTCTTCTTCTTGGGTGACTCATCATCTGTGTCTTCTGAATAAGGTGAACTCATCTTGCCACTGATAGAATTGTAGCTATCATCAAGTGAACCTGTTCTCTCCACAAACTTCCCATCTTTTCCGGCAGAAAGCATGGCAGCAGCTGCTTCAGCTGCCTTTCTCCACTGGTCTGACTGCACCTTCAGTCTCCTTAACTCAGCCTCTAACTCAGAATTTGCAGCCTGTGCAGCATCTAATTGCTCGGTTACCCGCTCTACCCTTCTGTTACTTTTATCAGCTTCTTCTGTTATGGAACCAAGTTTCATCAATGCCTCTCGCTCTGCAGCCCTTGCTGCTTCAGCTGAAGCAACAGCCTCATCAGTGATATTGTTCTTCTCTAACTCTCCCCTCTTTATTTCCATTTTGAGTGTGTTGTTTTCTTCAGTTATATTTTGCAGTTCTGTCTCTTTGTCCAACAATCTTGTCTTCAACTCAGCTACATCAGCTTCCAATTCTTTGATTTCCACAAGTTCAGATTCCTTTTCACTAGGCTGGTTTTGCTTGATCCTTGACTGGAGCTCCTCATTCTCCTCCGAGACATCCTGCAGCTTAGAATCCTTGTCCATCAGGCTCACCCTTAGTTCTTCAATATCAGCTTTAGCTCTCTTCAATTCCTCACATAGTTCAGCCTGTCTCTGACAAGATTCTGATTTAGTATGCTCCAGTTGTTCATAAGCACTTCTAATCTGCAATGTGCTCTGGATATACTCTTCTTGGTACCGTACCTCAGCAACATCCAATGCAGATTTTAACTGTGCTGCTTCAGATTTGGCAGACATAAGCTCAGCTTTGAGCTGGTTTATCTCCTCATTTTCTACATTTTCCATTGCAAGTCCCAGTTCAACGGATGGACCTAGTGTATCTTTGTTATCACCACTAGACAAATCTGCCTTATGCTTGCTCACATGTTCCTCCAATGCTTTTACTTGAGCTCTTGATTGCTCCAACTCCAAACCTAGGGATTTGTAAGCTTCCAATGCTTTCATAGCTTCTAACTGGAGTGTCTCCACAGTCTTATTTGCTGCTTCCAACTGCATTTGAGTCTTGCCAACTATTTCCAATGCCCGGGATTCAGAGTCTTTGCAATCAATTACCTCATTTTTCAGCTTCTCCACGAATGAGAGAGTTTCATCAAGCTCCATCCTCAAGTCCAGAATCTCACTATTCACTGACTCTGCATTGTTAGCACGAGTAGCTTCAGATTCGCGTGCTCTTTCAAGCTGAATTTTCAGTTTCTGGATCTCATTCATGGCAGATACCAAAGCAGTTGAATCCATTGAATGCTGCTTTTGAACGGCCTCTAGTTCAGATTGCCATGCTCGGTCACGATCTTGAGAGATTTTCCGGAGCTCTTGAATCCTTTCCTCTTCAGAGGCAGATAGTTCCAAAAGCTGTTGCCGGGATTCCTCCAGCTCTTTTGACATAGCTAGAAGCTGCTTCTTTGCCTCTTCTGCCTCCTGCTGAGCCTTTCTCTTCCATGACTCAGATGAGTTAAGTTGGTCCTTAGCTCTCCTCAGATCTTCTTGAAGTTGAGCGAGCTGAGACTCCAATTCCTGGACCCTACTTGGTCTCTTCTTCTGGAGCCAAATGATAAGTATATAGTAAATAATAAACTTATAAAAAAATAGCAATAATTCAAATATTTTGGATTTTTTACATACATGTGGATAATAGATTGATGAATGACTTATGTAAATTTACATAGTATCCACTATCTACCATTCATAAGATTACCAAGACAATAGCCACAATGACAATGATTTACACATGTAAGTCTGATACGGGGGAGAAGGGGGTTATTTAATTCTAAGATTCTAGCCAAGAACTAAGAAATAAGAATACCTCAGATAATGGACTTTGTGGTGACTTGTGTTCAACAACTTTTTTACTCCTATCTTTTGGAGTCTTGCTTGCTGGGTTTGGAGATGAAGAAGCCGAGTCAGAATCAGAGCCTGGTGTCCTTGATTGGCGACCAGTGCGAGGAGTGGCAGGAGATTTCCTTTGCGGCATTTCTGAAGTGCTGGTTCTGCTCAAAGCAAACCATACATAATCAGCATGGAAAAAATGTAGAATGCAGATCAAAAAGCATCTTCACCAGAAAATGAAAAAACTCATTTGAAATAGTTCCATTTCAAATTTTCAGAATAAAAGGGTATCTTCACAAGATGAGTTATGTTTTTGTACAAAGAAACCGAACAATCTTTTCCATAATGTTTGCAGCAAAGAGAGGAACAATAAGACAAACTACCCATCTACTAGCTATCCTGTTATAAATGGTTAGAACAGACTCACCACAATATGATTCATTAGGTGTTCACCAAACAACTCCAATTAAACAAGTATGTCCCTTTCAAGATTTTGAGATTGCTTTGGAAAGGGACAAACATCAAAATCTAGTAGGCAAATGGTAGATATTCTTCCCTCATACAGATCCTCCCAGAAATAATTTTCTTAAATTTTTTTTAATAGACCCAAAGCAATATTATTCATTAGGAATTCACTAATCAGCTCCAATAAAATAAATAGACCCAAATTATTTTTTCAGATTTCTTTGAGTATGCATAAGCCTCAAATTACATAGCCAAGCCTAATGAATAAAATAAAAGCCATTCATATCCCATAATTCATCTTAAGACAGCATAAAATATGGAATGCCAGAAAAGTGTTAAATACGAAAAATCTTACCTTGCTTTTGATGTCTGCATATTTTAATATCGGAGTTGACAGAGAGGCAAACTAAACGACCTCTCCTTTAGAGCCCCTGACCCACACTTCCTGCAATAGTAATCCGAGAAAGAAACAAAGACAATAAGGAATTTAATTTATAAAAATGAAAAAGAGACAATTTGTTTGTACTTTGCAGCAGATTGACCACCTTGGATAAGCATTCAACACAAAAATAAATAAATAAAAAACCTAACAAACAAACAAACAAACCTCATATAATCCCTTCAAAGAAACTCCAAGTAAACTGACTCCACTACCACCTAACAAAACAGATAAATTAACAAACTAAAAATAAATAAAACCTTGCACCAAAAATAATTAGTAAATTATCTTTAATGGAAAACTATCTTCCAACTTTTTCCAATTTTCTTTTAGACCTTTCCTCCCTTTTACTCCACTACCATGGACCAGCAACAAAACTACAGTGATAATAACCACATTAGCATCCCACTAAGTGCGCCCACTAAAATGTAATCTTCTAGACCCCCATCATGTGGTCAAGAAAACATGATAAATAGAAATGATTGGGTGTGTTATGCTATGCAGAATTGCAGACAAGTATAATTTCACATCTCATTAATGCTCAACAAAGAAAAAACAAAAAAAGAATCCCTTTTTATTTCCAAAATATAGAATATAATTGAAGCTCAATGAAGTAGATTAACAGAGTCTTGCCCCTTTTTTCATGTTCATGTCATAAATGAAAAACCACTTTGAAAAAATGGAGGAAAGACTCAAACTTTAAGCATCCCATGACAAAACATGAGCAGCTAAAACCCCAGATCTTCATGCAGTGTAAGACCAAAGAAAAGAGGGAATAAAAAAGGAAAGAAAATAATCCTTTGAATCAAAATGTTGTGTTTACAAGAGAATGTACAACTACCAAGTGCTGCTAAACAGAAAACAACCAAAAAAAAATAGAGTGAAGAAGAAAGACAAACGAACACCCAAATACATGAGAAGCATGTGCATGAGTCCCCACTTATCAAAGTTCAAAAACACACACTGAGCAGAAAATAGCAGGTTTTTATATTTCCTTCGGAGAATAAAAAATGGAAGAATCATCACGAGAACGAAAACAAAATTACAAAAGTAAAAGTAAAAAGTAAAAACACTCTAACATGTGATAACCAACACAGAAGAACCTGAGTCAAAATTTGATTATAAGACCCAGAAGAAAAAATCTCAACTTTAGTACTAAAAACATGTGGAAAAATGGAAAAGAGGAACCAATAGGAAGTGGCATGAACAAAAAGCTATGAAAACAGCATTTACCTGCAGTGTAGTAATGGTGGTGTTGTGAGAGCCAGAGAGGTGCACAAACAGAATGAAAGAAAGTGTGAAGACTGAAGAGTAGCAAAGCAAGCCAACAGAGCAAGTTTAGGGAATGGAAGACAGACAATAGTCAAAGTGGATTGTTAGCTTAGCTTTGCACTCGTCGTACACTCAGGTGGCTTGCTTTCTCTCTCTCTATCTCTCCTTTTCCGAGTCTATCACTTCTTTTTGTCCTTTTTTTTTTCAGTGGAGCGAGTCACGATGACGATAAAAAAAGGAGTTACAAGCTAAGTATCAGTGGTAGAAATTAATGTTTAATCTCAGCCAAAAATAATAATAATAATAATATTTAATCAAATACTATTATTTTATCATTTTTTACGTGACTATTATTTTATTATTAAATAATAATAATTATAAGTTTTTAATATTAATATATTTTCTTTCAATTCATAAAAATTCGAAAACTAAATCATGTTTTGAAGAAGATAAATTAACTGATGGAACATTAAGAATTTATAATTATAACACATTAAATTTAAATTCTTAGTTGTGTTATCCTTTAATTTTAAAAATTAGGCATTCATATTTGTAGTCAGAGTACAATTTTACTTCTATTTAATTATATATATATATATATAGTATATTGTTATTTCTAAGAGTTTCAAACGCTACAAAATAATGATACTAGGTGACTATTGACAAAGATAGCAGGTTGCAAAACTATGTTTGAAATCGAGGCGCCATTAATGTCACACTCACCACCGCGCTCTCTTTCACGCTCCTGGTACTATTTTTATTGGCATTTGGCAAGCGACCAAGTCCCAAGTATATCGATTTACATGATCAATGAATGTGCGAAATTCCGAAATTTCCCTAGTAATTTCGGTCTTGATTACTGTCTAGGTACGCATCTCAGTGAATATATGGTAAATTGTCTTATTATGAGTTCTTTTTTGTTTTGTATTCATTCTTTGTTCGTAAATTTTAACGTGTACTCTGTTTGTGTAAGATTTTAGCTTGAAAATCTCAGTAAACTTTAATATTGGTAATTCATTTAGCCTACTGTTTAGACATATTTACTTCATTTTATATTAATAATTGCTCTCAATAAATTATATGATTTTAATATATTATAATCACACACATTAACTTTTAATATACTAAAATTATATCGTTTTATTATGATAACTATTAATTTAGGGTAAAAGGAATAAATAGATTATTGAGCTAAGGTGTTGGGATTAATTGTAAGGTCACTTGTTAGATCCGTACATTGGGGAATCCCAAAATGTCCTTGGAAATCCGCATTGACTGCTTGCGGCAAGGGTGGTCAATGCAAACTTTAGTACAGATCATGTTTATCCATTAAAAATAGAGTAATTTTACACAACAAAAAAACAAATGCAAAATATTTAACAAAACTTAGGATAATCCCTGGATAAAATAAAATAATAGGGTCCATTTATCTTTTTAAAGAATAACAATTATATATATCACATTATTCCGAGATTAATTTTTTAGCAAAATTTTTGTTTTCTACCAATTTTTTTAAAAATTACAGAATAAAATGTCAAGCAGTTGTCATTTGAGCTAAACACGGCAGAGTCCTCATTTGATTTGTAATAAATTAAATTACATTACTCAAATTGGTCTTTCTTAGCCAAAAATGTAACATGACTTCATGGGTCTATCTGCAGTCTGATCAATCACCGCCCTTACAATACAAAGGAGAATTTTATGCGAAGATTCCTACAATTATGTCTTTATATGTTTAATAATCCTCCTTACCCATAACAATTGCCAATGGGAAGGTTTCAAAGCATGCTGCTAAAAGGTGCCAATAAGAGTGTAATATAGCTTATATTTTTGTGACAATATAACATATTTCTCACTTTTACATGGTAGTTACAAAAATGAAAGCGTAGAAGAAATTATGATGCATACACGTGTTTTTTTTCTTTAGAATAAAGCCCTTTGCTTTGTTTACAATTGAAGCAACAGGAAAAAGAGAATATTCGCTGGGGCTTGTGATTGCTTATAATAATTTGTATTTGTATTTGTATTTTGTGTTGCAGTGTAAAAGCAACTAAGGTAAACAATGGAAATGTTCTAAAGTGAAACAAACAATAATCAGAAATCCATGTCAATGTTGTTACTTAAGATGGCCAAGAAGAGAAGCTCCTGCATCTGAGAAGTTTTTTTTATTTTCCTTCCTTTTTTTTTCGGTGGAGCACCCCAGTATCGGTGGTGGAAGGATTTCCGTTGCAGAAAAACAAAAATCGAACGATGCAGGGGTATACTTGGCCCACAATAACTATTTAGCGAGGACCGCTAATCGTCAAATCATAGGCCCAACTTTCACATCCTGTACCACATTTGCTCTAACTCCAAGGTAACAAATGACTCAGAAAAAAAAAGACAAGGCTAATATATGACCCAAAAAAACTCTTCGACGTAATGTCAATTTTCAACCAAAAAAATGGTAATATTAATTTGATTTCTAACAATAATTTGATCTTAAAAATTTTGGACACTAAAATAGTATTTTAAAAGTTTTAATATTAATATGATTTTTCAATGTAATATGGACACAAACTTAGTCCTCCAGTGTGTGCGTGTCTATATATATACAAAATGTTAAATTAGTATCAATTTTTAAACAATTGATTCGATATCATGCATATTTCTTAAAACCAAATTTGAGTATTTAATTATTTATTTTTCCTTCCATAATGTCATCTATTTTAGAATTAAATATGTTTCATCTCCCTAAATTTCATGTCATACACGATTTAAACCCTACATTTCAAAACGTATATCGTGACACCCTAATTTTTTTCAAATTATACAAAAAAAACACTCTTTTTATCCACTTGACATCTATTTCTATTGTTAAAGGGTCATGTATATGTCACATAACTTTTTTTTAGACGAAATTACCCTTTCTTCTTCATGAAATTTCTCAACCTTCTCTTCATAAACCCAAATGACTCGCCAACTCTAACCCTAAATCACTCAATCTCTGTCTCTTATCATGACTCGCCAACTCTAACCCTAAATCACTCAATCTCTTTCTCTTATCACCATCGTCAAAGAAGAAGCTAGACGAAAACATTGTTCAATACTTGAAAGATTAAAACAAACAATAGACAATCAACGAAAATTAATTTAACTTTGACATTTAAAAAATAATTTTTTTTTTAATTTTCAATATCAATCCACCGTTTACCAAACACAAATATTGTAGTGGGTTTATTAAAATCTCATAGTAGTTTTCATAATTACTAAGGTTCTCCAAGTAGTCGAACAATAAATTCACTTGAATGAGATGTGTAGAAGTTTTCTCGTTTATACTTTTGAAATTTTAATAGCATGGAAATTGCATACAACAAATAATTGGCCTAAGGCCACAAAGTTTACAGTTCATTTAGCAAGGACCACTGTCAAAACTGTAGTACGGCTTCTTCAAGCTTCAAAATGCTGACCCGCCACCCTTTGTCTTTCCAAGTAACACATCTTTTGCTTCATTAATTTTGGATGCTAGGTAATGGCTGCCACCTGCATCTGGGTGGTTTGCAATCATCACCCTCCTATGTGCTTCTTTAATCTTATCCGTTGGAGTGTGCTCTCTGCCATAGTTACATTTGAAAATCAACGAGTAGGAAAAACCAGAAGATAGAAACACATAAAAAATATGGTTAAAGCAAGGCACAAATCAGTTATTAAGCCTTTTAAGCTCTAACTAATTACTAGCACTATAAAATCTGCATGAAGTTGAAATTCTATACTTAGATGTCCATGCAGGTATTCATAGACTACCATGGGCATATATTCCTGAATTTATCCTGACATCCCTCTTATACTTGGCAGGTGAGGCTCAAAAACCCTACAACGTATGTGTAAACACAACATTTACCAGTTCAAAACAAAAGAAGATCAAATATTAATAATAGGAAAATAATTCCAGTCTTTCAGAAACTATGACTCTCAATTTCCCATGAAGCATGAAGACAGTATACAATACCAATACGACACCAATGTGGCAAAATCTATAACAATAAATTGACTAATTTCAGTAAAAGGAGCGTCCAACAAAAGAGCAATTACCCTGCTATGCGGTGTTACTGACATGGCATAGATAATTTCTAACATTCTGACTAGCCTAGAGTCCATAATTAAGCAATCAAAGACATTCAATGTACCCATTTGCAAGAGACTCAACCCTTGTTATGTAAGTAAAGCATGCATACTTGCAGCGATGTAAAGAAATCACAAGATCAATATTTCAAATCAATATAAAAGAATGAATAGAATCAATCCCAGAATGAGAAGGACTCCACATAAAATGCTTCATCCTATCGTTAAACAAAATTTGATATTAATATTTTTCTTTTCTTTTTTTCTTCCAAGTTAATGTTGCAATGAGTTGACACCATCATCATCAAATTAGATACATAAAACAAAAATTGCAGTACCTAACCCCGAGTATGAGAGCTGCTTCCCTCCTAGTCATTGCAGCCTGAAAACCACCTTGATAAAAGCTACGCATCCGAGGTGGACTTGCCTTGAACGCTTGCCAAGCCTGGATGCCATATCTCCCGGCATAAGCAGCAGCCGCCACAGCAAGCCCTGCGAAAAAAGGTGTAGCCTGTTCCAAACCAAACAAACACAAATTGAAATCGAACAAACAGCAACAACAACAACAACAACAACAAGCCTTGTCCCACCACATGTTATTGAATACAAGCATCAAAACAATTTGGAAATGATTTTTTTCTTTGCTAGAACAAACAACAACAACAATAACAATAAACAACAAAAACTAAGCCATTACATATTGTTGATTACATGGATCAAACTACGCTGTAGGGTATTATAGCAAAAGGACCAAAAAATGAAAATGAATAATTTTTATTCAAAAAAAAAAATTTCCCACCGCCCCCAATCCGAGTTTTTTTCTTTGCTCGGAAACCCTAAACCCCAAATTATAATTAACGAAATCCAGCTTCTGTTCTCAACATACGAATGCGAAACCCGAAGAGCCCGTGTAAGAAGAAGAAGAAGGCGAAATCAAAGGTCTTTCGTAGCTCGGAATCGAAGTAAAAAAGGATTGTAATTTAATGAATAATGATGATGGAGGGCTTACCATGGTGTGTTGAGAGCCTTCAACTCAATCAAGAACTCTGCAAAATGGGGAATTCTGTGCTCCAACAAAGGCTTAGGGTTTTGCGTTTTGGGTTTGTATCTGTGTTTCCGGCGAAGGGTGCTGATTGATGTCTGAGGAAGAAGAAATGACAATCAGAACTTGGATTCCTTTTTATTTTTATTCTTTTCCATTTTTTGGTCCTTTCTTATAAGGTTTTTTATTTTATTTTTCAAATTGCCTTCTACAGCAAGTCTGGTTTCTCTCGAATTTTCTTCTGGTATTTCGCCTTCCTTTCGTTCCTCTGTTTTTTTTTATTATTTAAAAAAAACTTTTGTTTTATTTTTGGTAAGGAAAACTTTTGTTTTAACGTATTAACTTTGATCAATTGTGGATTTTGAAGTGAATAAATGATCTTGTAAAATATTTTATGTTAATAAAGAATAAATATTATTTTTATTTAAAATGTGAACTATGATATTCACTTCATTATAGTAATATAAATTTTTCATAAACAACATAAAAAAATTATACAGTCAAGTTTTAATTTAACTTAATTAATCAACTTTTCGTTCATGTACTGTTATGACCTGGCTTTACGTCTCAAATTTTTGCTACTAGTCGATGATTATTAGATGAGTCCAGAGACATCCTCAACATAAACTTGGTTTTACCAAAAAATACTAGAGGCTATTTTTTATTAAGGATTTTTATAACACTTGTAATCATAATATAGGAATGCATACATATTTATAAAAATACGAGACTTTAAAAAAATTCACCATAAGTGGCGGCAGATTTGGTCAAAATTAATCGACTAAGTTTTAATTTGAGGGAAGAGTTTTAAGACCCTTAATAATTAGTCATGTAATTTTGAGTTTGATTTTAGAATTCTCGTGTGTTAAAAAATACTATCAAGAATATATCCTCATTTGAGTGCCTAATTGTACGTTGAGAAATTAGTATCTTATTTACTGGGTGAAAAAATATTCAGGAAAATTGCAACAACAAAAAAAAAAAAAATTGTTGGTCTGTCCGATTGATGATAAGCTAATAAGTTAAATGTGAAAAATGTATGCAGTATTCATTTGACACGGATTAAAACTTTCACTTCAAGCTCACTTTATTTGGTTACTTTATCATATGTTCAATTTTACAGTTGAAATCTTAAAATTATAGTTTGTACAATATATATATCGTCCAAGCTTTAATTTAAAACCTTTAATGCCAAAAAAGTAGTAAGCAAATTGAATACTGAAAAAGAAGTAAGCAAGATGAACAATAAAATCAAATATACATTTTATATCACAATAAGAATCAACAACTTTTAACAGAATGAAACTAGCCCTTAATGGGGAAGCTCTGAAAGGACTCAAACAGCCGACTTGTTCTTGTCACAATGCCATCATGAACCACCTTCCTTTGCCTCAGGGCAAACTGTGAATAAATACATGAAAAATACAAATAGATAAATGTAGTTTATGTAAAACAATTTTAACCCCCAAATCAATAGCCTCCAAGAAATGATAAGATGCGTGGTAATTGGGATAAAACAAATAAATAAATGGACACTTCAAATGAACTTTTATCTTATTTCTTCTCCAGCTTTCACTGATATTTCCAAACCTACTTCAATGGCTTTCTCTTTTGGTTATGCATTCAACCAGCCACACCATTGCCCACAGAGACTTCTGCATTGAAGCTGGTTTCAACCTTCGGTGGACCTGAATGCCTCCTTGGTCTGGCGGGTGAAGCTTGGAAATTGAGTTGTTTCTTTGCAGTCCCAAAGGACCCTCCCTCACGGGTGCCATTCTCTATTGTGGCCAATGGACTTTGCATCACCCTGGACTTAGCTTTAGCAGATTTAGTTGGCACCATGTAACTTGGTACCGATGGAGAGCTTGCAAGGCTTTCATCATCTCTCACTATTGATCCATCAATGGAGTGCCTCCGGATCCGGCCTGACTGCACACTGGCCATGCTTTTGGTGTCATCATCCATAGCAAAGCTGCCTTTTGGGCTAGCCTTCTTTAGTTTCTTGGCAACTGCTGGAGAAGGCGGTTTGGGAGGATTCGGATTAGACTGAGAGTTAGGCGTGCCTGGATTTTGGCTGGCTGTTGGAGAATGCTTTTCAGAGTTGAGATGGAAACGCGCAAATGATTTGCTAATTTCTGCGCTGGTAATCATGCGAGAAGTCTTCGCAGATGAGCTGTCGTTCCTCTCTTTCTCCATCTGGCCATGGCTCTCCCAGGGATGTGCTGCCATCCATCGTTCCAACCAGCTCCAACCCCAGTTAGGATTAGCTGGATCAATGAACATTGGATTTATAGGTCTTGATGAATTCTTCCAGCTTTGCTGTCAGACATATATAAACATTTTAAGATCAACCTATGAACTTAATTTGTTGAAAAATATCAATCAACTCAAACTAGGAGTAACCAGAACTATATCGTAGGCAGAGAGTGGTATTCATTTATTAGGTAAGTAAATACTGCACACTGGCAAGCCAAGAAGTTATGCTAAAACTTCACCAAGCATAATAACCAAGCGGATAAAAAAGCATTCATAAATTTATCAAGCCTAAGGTTTGGATGAAATGAAGAATAACCTCAACAGTTGAGGAAACACATAATAAAGTAATATCTTGTTAGGACCCCAAATAAGGTTAATAAAAATGACATAGTCCATGGGCCTAGTAATGCTATTTTTCCTTATGCTAAGGTTTATAGTAGATGGAGAAAAAAAGGAAAAATATGACAGGAGGGCAGCTTGTGACCGAGCAGATAGAGGAGGGGTTTGTAACTAACTTGCCTAGCAGGCACAGTTAGTGGGGTGGGATGGAGATATTATCATTCTGTTATGGGAAAGGCTGATGGGAAATATATGGGAGGTGGGAGGATGCTGGGAGGGAAATTATTGAGACTTGTGAGGAAGAAATAGAACTAGGAGAGTGTCAAGTCTCTCAATTACTTGGCTGTTACACACTATCCTTTAGTTTTCTGCTACAATAACACAAATTACAGCAAGGGGGGAAGCAATACTACTCTGGTGTTATTCCTTCTCTGAGTGTTTATTCAGTTTCAGCAATTATAATTGTTCTTACTGATACCAGTTCTTACATATCTCAACAACAAAACACTAAAGCTAGGATTCCAATTTCAATTCTTTAAACAATGTGACATCCTTGAATGTAATCTAACAGAGACTGAGCCAATTTTCCTTTAATAGTCCAGTTCATCTAAAATTTTCAACCATTTCCTTTTCTCATATCTTTGTCTCACTCGCTTGCAAATGTAGATTCACAGGAGGAATATAAAACCTGATGGGAGAATGAATAAGCCATTGCTCTTTCTCTTCTCATAGTAGCCTCATACTTGCTTAGCAACTTGGCTTCAATTTCTTCTTTTGATTGTAGGGTGTCATCCCATTCCTCCCCAATCTGTTGCGAATTTGAAACAGGTTAAAAGCATTCCAAAAATGAAATGTTAAATAAATATTTACTTCCATCAATAGCTTAGAATTTTAAAAGAAATCAGGGAAATGAAACCCAGAGACCCGCATGCTCTCTAGCTCTTTTGCATGCTTCTGTAAGAGCTGTTTCTGCAGAGCCTGATTCTCCTCTAACATCCTTAGCCTCCTAGAGCGAATCTGAGATTGCACGTGACCTAAAGTGTGCATAGCATGGATGGTACTAGTGGCTTGGCGCTTTACAACTGGCCCTTCCATTAGAGATTTCAACCTGACCAGCCCCCTTAAAGCCCGGAATGCTCTTCTTGCCTAAATGATTTCAAAAGAAAATTCAGCTTCAAAGTAAGTTATCGTTGAATTAAGAAGTTTTCTTTTGCAGCAATTATTCATTATCACTAATGGCCTCAGAAGTTAGTGTGACTAAAGACAACATTCAATATATGCATAACTTCTTTGTATGGGTCCAAATTTAAAAGGAGATTAGACTTTAGATTTGAGTTTTGACACACTGCTAATGTACACAGTAAACATGAAAGTGTGACATCCATCATTGAAACAAGGTTTTTAATTAGCAGCAACAGCTTTCAAGACTTTTCTAAACATGAATTACACATTATTCCCTGATAGTAGAAACTCTTTACGCTACCAAACAACAACAACCAACCTTTGTCCCACTAAGCGGGCTTGGCTACATGGATCAAGCAACGCCACAAAGCTCTATCATGTATTATATTCATGTTAAAATCATTGACTTTTGATTATTTCTCCTATAGTTTTCCTCAGTCTTCCTCTACCTCTTTTGATGGTGTTATTCTCCATCTAGTCCACTCTTCTCACTAGGGCCTCCACAGGTCTCACCCAAACATGCGCAAACTCTTTATGCTACCGATGGATCAAATACTAAATTCTTTTATAAATGGCCGTACTAAGTCTCATTGAATGTTAACCAGACTGCAGAAAAAGAGGGAAGCAGCAAAAAAGTTATATATAGATGAATGGAAAAATTTATGTTGGTTTAAATTAAAAACTGCAACACATACCAAGTATCCCCGAAAAGCTGCTTGAATTGTTATTGCTGCCACATCATCCTTTGGTTTAGTGGCAAATTTAACAATTGAAGTGGCTTGAACCTCAGCAATTGTTGTCTGAACATCAGGAGCGGGTACCTCAGCATCCACAACAGTTGCAACTTCCACCACATGATCATGGTTGTTTTCATTTTCAACATGAGTTATTACAATCTCCTCAGGAGGAGGAAGAGGTGGGGCTTTATCAGTTTCCAAGTATGAGTCTGAAGTCTGCAGCTTTTGCTTCCCAAACCATTTCTTCTTTGATTTACTCGATTTCTGCAAAAGCAGGTGACAACACTATAAGAAACATCATAGATAACGGAGATAGATTAAATATAATAGATAACTGAGATAGGTTAAATGCAAGTTTTATTCAAACCTGGTCTTTACTTTCCTTTGACTCAGGGCTGAAAGCTTTCTTCACAGTAGAAAACCAATTTCCCTTCCTTCCCATTTTCTTCGCATTCCTCAATTTGACCTTTTGCACAGAAAATTTGTAAATTTGAAGATCTCAAACCTCACAACCCAAAATAATTTAGTTTTGGAAAGGAAATCCAATGGCATATGCTGATGTTGTTAAATACCATTAGGACTGTAAAATTCGATACTGAAAGGAAAGAATCTCATAAATTACACAAATGGATCCTCTCATGTTTCTTATCTACATGACCATGTGTCCATGTCTCATGAAGAGGAAATGAAGAATGAGCTTCTGGTAGTAAACTTCATCACATCAACATAATAAAGGAACCTATATAACATCTGAAAAAACAAACAAGAAGTTTCTAATCGTCATTGTTCATATGATACTGAATCCAGCAATATGAACAGATGAGCTACCTTCCTTTGAGCATTTTCACAGAAAACTAACATACACAACACAGATTTGTCCATTTTAGCTAGCCTCAGGTTGCCAATCAAAATCATCCAAGACCATGGTGCTGAAATTACAGTAACTTTCACCCAACAAAGAGGAAAAAAAGGAAAGAAATTTGGAGAATTTTAACATGCCCAGAAACATTTATCCTGACTCCAAGACAACTAACAGAGAATTACATAGAAAACAGGAAATGGGCAAGTTCAGAACAAAAGAAAAATAAACAAAATTGATAGTCAAATGAAGATGGAAAATGTTAGTAGTACCTGAACTGAAACCAAAGTAACAGAATCTAAAATATGTTGTTATGCAAGTTCTTATGGGCCTATATATGTCTCCCTCTCTTTTTTCAAACAAAAAGGAACAAAAAGATGAGAACTTGAAGATCACAATAGCACTATCTTCCCAGTAAAGAGAGAATAATGCAATCAGATCTTGGCAAGGGACAAGAGGCTTTCGATGATAACAGAACATATCAGGAAGAAAGAGAGAGAAACACCAGCTGGTTCTGCTAATGTCATGACCCCACCACACCGCTTGATACCTTGTGTTAAGGACATTGGGACCCACCCAGTTATTATCAATTAACACCCTCTAGGCCTCTAAGTCCAAGGTGGTTGTTACTTTTTTTATTATTATTATTTCTCATAAATTATCTGTATTCTAAGTCATGAACTCTAATTAATCTTGGTTGAATTAGATAATTGGATTAGTTTCATCATGGGGATAATTTTTTTAAAATACTATTGATAAAATTTAAGCCCAAAAACTGGAAAAACGAGTATTAAATCACCTGAATCAACAAGTCATATACTTACCTTGTTGACAAAAATCAAAATTAATACAATTGGCATTGATGTTCTTCCTGGCTGTTCCCTGTTTGGTAAATTATTCAACTGCTTTCCCTGTCTTTATGTGTTGCTGGAGAGTGTGTTCATTTTCTTGAACGTTGACACATTGGGAATGGATCTTATATCACTGTGTATGGTATGTAATCTTTGCTTCTAAACTAAACCTTCCCTGTAAGTATTATTGTCTCTAAATATACACAGAGAAATTACAATCAGGATTAAAAAAAATTAAAAAGATTGATTAAATTTAAGGATAATAACAACTTGCATAAAAATACGTGGATATTACTGTTAAGCTGTTAATTGCAAGATTACAACTAGATTCTTTCCTTCCGTCCTCTATTTCCTTCTATAAGATTCTATCGTCTTTTTTGTGATAATTATTTCCCTTTATAAAAGAAGAAGGAGGATACTCTTGCATTTTTCGTGCTTTGCTCTTGCTGCCATAACAAAAAGAAAAAAAAATTATAGTAACTTTGCTTTTGCTTTTGCCTTTTACAAAATGATAAGTGATACAGATCACACAATTTCAAAATCATGCGATTCTTAAACTTCTCCTCTAAGCTTATACCATCACCAGCAGCAATTTATGTATGAATTGCATCCATTTCATATTTTTTTATCTAGTAAGGTACCCCGTCAATTTCATAAAAGAACCTGGATAAGGTTCATCATTTCAAATTTTCAATCCACTTCTCTGTTCTTATGATAAGGTTGAATTGTTTGCATGCAGCTTGAAGCAACATGATTATTCTAATTAATACAACACACAAAAGAACTTCCAAAACACGTTTTATTCCTCCATTTATTTTATAGGCTAAAGGTATAATAATGCCAAACTACTCAATGATTAATCGCATTGGCACGGTAGAAGCATAACCCAAAATCAGTGACTTCACGTCTAACACTTGTTTCACAAGGCCCTACCGTCTAACACTATCCCTATAAAATCCATTTATTTGATGAGTTCACTTGTTTCTTTAAGACCTAACGTCTAAACTCTTGCGACAAATCTTAATTAATGAATACAAAAAGTTAACTTAATTCAATAGTATTGCTCATATATTCTAGTAGCTCTGTACACTTTTAACTATCTCATTGGAAAACAACAAATATTTGATACATTAAATAATGAATATACTCTCTTCTGTTCATAATATAAATTATTTAAAGTTATGCATAATAATTAAAATAATGATTGGATTTCATTAATTTTTTAAAAAATAAAAGTAAATGATGAAAATACTCTTCATCACCCTATAAATTATCTTTCCATTAAATAATTATTCTCATATTTATTTATTTTCATTAATCATAAATAAAGGTGTAGCATTGACAAAAAATAATTAAGATTTTCTTGAAATGTGAGAACAACTTATAGTTTGAACAAGATAAAAACTATAAAAAAAAATTAACTTATATTATGAACTAAAAGGAGTATCTGGACACAATATCAAATCTTGGTTATTTTTTAAAGAGATAGTTAAAAGTAGATAGAAGTAACAGTGATTCATTTATTGTATAGGGTGAAGACGTTAGCATAATAATTCCAAATTACCACATGATGATTAAGCACGGTGATAGGGTAACGCAATCAATTTGACCAAATATTTAAGGCATAAATCCACCCCAAAATTAATGCCTTCACGTCAACCACTTGTTTTGTAAAGGCCCTAACGTCTATCACTTCCAACAAATCCATTATAGAATTAACGAAATTCATGGCTTTCAATTCAACAAGAAGATCTATTATTGGAGTAGGTCAGAAATAGGGTCCAATTTTCATTTGTGTGTATTTCATTTAGTTTGACTAGGACAAGCATAGCTGCGTAGCAACCCAACAGGAAATTTCATGTCATTGTTACTAGTGATTATATACGTTAACAAATCCATTATAGAATTAACGAAATTCATGGCTTTCTATTCGACAAGAAGATCTATTATTGGAGTAGGTCAGAAATAGGGTCCAATTTTCATTTGTGTGTATTTCATTTAGTTTGACTAGGACAAGCATAGCTGCGTAGCAACCCAACAGGAAATTTCATGTCATTGTTACTAGTGATTATATTCGTTAGAAGCCAAATCAATGGGAAAACGGGATAAATAACCGTTGTGTGTATCTATCTATCTATCTGCTAAAAAATGTTTTGACATTTAGAACTTTAGAAATCACATAATTTTAGTATATGGCAACATAGACAAATGCAGTAGCAAGATGACATCTGATCTGAAAGGAGCAAGCTATCAATTGGATTGGAATTTCTTAAAATGTACTCCACAATGTTATGGCATCCATTTTACGTCAAAGATTTTATTTGAAATGGTGTTAAATTAGATACGTATGCAACACACTACCAAATGAAAACAAAAGATATGTATGGAACAAATTAAAGCTGCCTTGCTATATCAGCGTCACCATTTTTCCCGTTTCAACGTAATGATTTCACCGCATGTTTATTTCAATATAGTCACACAACCGGACTAAAGGTGGTAGGGTTCATGCCATGTCTTTTACTATACATAATTTCGTTATAAAATACTTGGATAATTGTCTCCTTTTTTTTTGTTTTTTTTTTTAGGGTCCTCCTTGGAAAGTCGTATGAACATATCAAGTTGTGGCTGATACTTCACAGGCCTGTATGTGCACTTCACTCACGGGCTCCCAGAGCCAATAGCCCGGAATCCTAATGGGCCTCATTTTGCGATTTTACATTTGAGCTGAACAGATGAAAACCAACCTTTTTCTGTCTTCTGACCAAAAAGGTAAAAAAGCCCTTGATCCAAAACCAAAAATGTCCCCCAAAACCATCCTTGCTTGCTGCTTCCTGGCCTCTCTCCTTTGTTGTGCTTATCCCACGCAACTGTATTTAGCCCTTATCGCTCTTGCTTGGTTGAGTTGATGAAGTCAAAAATTAGTAATAATAATAAAAAAAGATAAATAAAATAAAATTAGGCGGCGCCTATATCAAGCAAAATTTAATACACCATGCACCGGATAATCAAGTGCATAGGATATAATGGTGCATTAATGATGCATCGACAACATTTTAAAGAGTAAAATAATTTTATCCCTAAAGTTTAAATAATGTATAGTTTACATCATGATTTTTTAAAATATGCATTATGATATTCTGAATTTTTCAAACAATGCAAGACACTCCCTTCGATTAAGTAGACACATATTTTCGTCATTAAATAGTTATGTGCATGTCATATTCACAATTAAACGAATAAAAATACCTTTATTTTTAATCAAATTTTCCAACTCCAACCCCTCATTCACTCAAAAGCTGATAAAAATACTCTTGAGGTTGTAGAGTTTGATTGTAACAAAAAAGTATTTTTGTCTGTTTTGAATGGAGAAAGGTTTAGGGTCAAAAAAATTAATTAAAAAAGGAAGTATTTTTGTTCGTTTAAAACGTATATAATTACTTAACTGTGAAAATAAATGTCAATTTAATAGAAGAGGACGTTTTATACTGTTTAAATAAATTCAAAATATCACAATACATGTTTATAAAAGTCAGATATAAATTATATATAACCTCTAAAGTTTTAAAAGGATAAAATTCATTTTATCCCACTTTAATCTTTGGTCTTCGCTTTTCTGTCTTTCCTTTTCCACTCCCCTGCAACCCCACCATCTCCAAAGCACCCTCGCACTTTTTTGCAATCTGTAAAGAATACCTTTTGTATCTCTCATGCACGGATAATCACAGCTTTCAAAATTTTCAAAGTAACATCCCATTATCATTATAGAGAAGCGTTATCAATTTCACTTTGTCACATATTTTCTTCAACTCTAATAATAAAAAATTAACATGAATGCGAGTTTGAAAAATTCCATTAGCTAGTGAAATCAATACACATACTCCTAGTACACCCACATCATATGCCCTCATGTCTAAACCCAAGGTTTTTTCTTTTTTCTTTTTTCGGTCTGATCTCAACCTAAGTTGGAAATTGACAAATTTGAAAAGAATAAAAGTTGTGGATTAAGGTGTCCCTAACACTGCCAAAAGCTTAACAAATACTCCACTCATCATAATTGCCCAAACTTTTCCTCCCTCTATTAATTTTATTTTACTAATTTTTATTAGAATATCTGACCACAATGTTAATGTTTATTAGTTTTTTTTTAAATTTTATTTTATGTGTATATATATATATTTGTTTCTACTAATTACCCTAAGGAATCAAAAGTACCATATGGTGCATTGAAAACTTAAAAAAAAAAAAAACTTTTGATGTTTTAATAACTAGTTTGATTGCACCCCATCACAGAGAAAAGCCCAATTTTGTTTTAGTATAGGATTTCACATTTACAAATCTCCTTGTTTTACAGGAGTTAAATGCTTTAATATATCCACGAAAATGTACATCAACTAATGTATGTTATTATAGTTTACCCAGAAGATTCGAGTTAGAGTTTTGGATTTGCATATGTTTCAAAACTTGGTAAAAAGAGCTTGACTGTCCTGGTGGTATAACTTCATTGGGGCAAGAATATCTCTAAGCTATTGTTTGTTTATTGTGTTATCGAGATATTGGAGACTAAAACATATTTGATAGTGTAGATAAAAATTGGGGATAGTAAAATGTCTGAAATAGAAAAATATAAAATTTATGCCTCTAAAATGTGAGGATAAGATACAAAAATTTAATATTTTTTTTTTTAATAATATCTCTATACATATTTATTATTTATATCTCTATCTTCATTATCTCTGCATTTCTGTCTCATAAATAGTAAACAAACACCATCTAATAGAATGATCCACATGATTTTTGAAAAAAAAATTATTTATACTCATAAGATATATGACATCGTGTCGACTTATATTTCACTCATCATTTGATTGGGTGTAAACCTTATTCAAGTAAGGTTTATATCTTATTTAGTAATAAATGAGATGTAAATGAATATAATATCTCATATATTATGAATACGAATAATATAACTTTTTAAAAAGGGAAAAAACATCTTAATATACAAATAATGAGTTATGAGAAATGGGGGAAAAAAATGAGTTATGAGAGTTGAACACGCGAGTCGTCTCTGGCTGATGTAAATTCCCTGGAGTGGTAAGGAGTCAGGACCTCCCTCCTTAGTTCTCTTCTCACTGTATCACCACTTCAACACACGGCACCCACCTTCTTCATCTTTTTCCTCTCCACAAGATCTCCTCTTTCACCTCACCACAACCCAACAAACCCCACACCAACGGCTTCCCTTCCTTCTTCTTCCACCAACAAACAAACCAAAACAAAACGCCCAATCTCTCACTCTCTGTCTGTGTCTCAGATCTGACATCCAACCACCTCGGCAAGCGCCCATGATGACAAACACACCCCCTCTGAAGGCCGTTACGCTGACCCACGTGCGGTACCAGAAAGGCGACTCCTTAGGCCACTTCCTGGCATGGGTCTCCCTCGTCCCAGTGTTCATCTCCCTCGGCGGCTTCCTCTCCCACTTCCTCTTCCGCCGCGAGCTCCACGGCATCACCTTCGCCCTCGGCCTCCTCCTCTCCCAGTTCATCAACGAGCTCATCAAGACCTCCGTCAGCCAATCCCGCCCCTCCACCTGTCACCTCCTCGAGGTCTGCGACTCCCACGGCTGGCCCTCCTCCCACTGCCAGTACATGTTCTTCTTCGCCACCTACCTCACCCTCTTGTCCTCCAACAGGTTAACCTTCTGGGACTCTAGGCATAGCGTCTTCCTGAATTTCGTCACGTGGGTTCTGGCGCTTCTGACCATGTGGTCACGTGTTTATTTGGGGTACCACACGCTGGCGCAGGTGTTTGCTGGGACGGCTTTGGGGGTGGTTCTTGGAGCGGGCTGGTTTTGGGTTGTGAGGAATGTGTTGAGTCCTTATTTTCCGGTGATTGAGGAGAGTGAGTTTGGGAGGAGGTTGTATGTCAAGGACACCAGCCATATTGAGAATGTGTTGAAGTTTGAGTACGACACGGCGAGGGCTGAGAGAGCTAGGATGAAGAAAAAGAAGATGGCATCATCATCTTCATCCAATCCTGACAAGTCCGAATGATTTTAATCTTGATTCTGATTCAGTTCTGGTGAGCAGAATTGGAATTTTGGTTTGGTTTGATTTTATTTTGATTGATGGATTAGAGTTATAAAATTGGAATTTTTTTTTTATTTTGACTTGGATTTGACATTATTGGGTTTGGTGCTGCGTGTTTTATGATTATTATTATTTTTTTGTTCTTTTGTTTGTTTAATGAGGTTGAAAGTTTGGAACTTTGATGAATTAGGCTTACTAAATCGGGAGGACCCTTAATTGGTTTGTGAGAGCAATTCTACGAGATATGCTGTCTAGGGTCATCGTGTTGATCATATGTGTGTGCATTACTTGATTGGACTGTGTTTTGTGAGTTGTTGTGCGTGTTCTTGGGATTGTAAAGAGGCACTTGAAAGTTATGAGACCAGAATTTGGTATGGAATTGTGGAGTGAAAATTATTGTGGTATTATTCTTCCGTGAGCCTGAAAGTGAGGGCAAGGAAATCTTCGGATTGTAATCTTGTGTTTGATTGTATAGGTAGACTCAACTAACTCTTGAGGTTTGCTGTAGTTCCAATGCCTGCAATTACGTAGTGTTTGATGCATTCATTTACAAGTAGGTGTTGGAGTGATATCATTGAAGATCTATAAGAATGTTATCATTAATGCTTACATTCTACTTAGAGTTATTTTTTTGTTGTTTCACATGCTAGAGTAGAGGAAGCAATTGTCCTTATGCTTGCTATATGTTGTGTAAGTGCCCGTTTAGGGTACAACCTGATTAAACTTTAATACGATGTGTAAACTGAGTAAATCATGGATTAGCATATCAAAGGTGTCAAAATAGTCTTGTAAAGTGAAACTCAATGTTAGTTGATAAAAATCCTTCTTGTCAAAATTGAGTCCATGTTGTGCTCTTCTGTGGACTCACTCCACTGATGGATGTTTCTCAGCTTGTTTCTAATCATGTTTGTGTTATAAATTTCTTTGAATACTTGTTTTGGGTCTTACGGCATTCCTATGTCAGTTCTTGATAATCTATTCTGACGACTTATCTATCTGTGCCTCCTTTCTAATATTGGGCCCAGCCATTGTAGTGAAGTGTTTCTGATCTGTTACTTGATTGTTTGCCTATTCAATTACAGGCACAAGAAAATCCATCAGGATGGCCTTGAATAATGGAGTGCCTGAGCCCTGTATTTTGTGTAGGGAATTGTTGATTTCATATTGAACTTTGGAGAGATTGAGCTTAAAAAGGTGGAACAAAATAGTTGAATTGTGAATGAGATTTTATTAAAGGGTAACCAAATACATCTAGAGAAAATTGCAGAAAGACACTAGGTAGAAAAATTATGATTTAACTAACAGGTGGCTTGGAGCAACCTCATCCATTGGTCATAAGTAACTTATGAGTTCTCCTTGCAACTCTTCAATTTAGCAGCCAAACAGCATAAATGACACCTCAGTGTTATATAAAATCCAATGCTAGCCCCGCCTAACCTCATCCATTTCAATTGCTGGTGTATATGTTGCTGCAATGATTCATGTTGGAAGCAGCAATAGTAGTTGGGGTCAAGCATTTGGTGCTAACAGTTGTCAATAATGCATGTGATGTGAAAACATAATCCTGAGTCTTGTACATATAGTAATTTTAATTCAATATACTTCTCCATAGTTGCATTTCTATTGTTTGCAAGTTGCAGAAATTTCCTAAGTTATCTCTATAAGGCTAACATATGCTTCTCTGTGTGTAATATTTTGATACCTAACCTTTTAACTTGTTCATTTTGCCAGGCAGACAGCTCCGGATTTGTCTTCCAGGAATTGTTGTCATATTCACAAGCATTGATAGCGCAATTACTTAATAATTTTCTTTGGAGCATTTCACTTTAGGAGCCTGCTGGCTCAGGTACAGTACAAAATGGCATCTATGAAGAGAGCAACAGGTCATACTCTGATATTTTTAGGTCCAATGCCTATAGAAATAGGGCTGATGTAACAATAGATGGTTACCATATTCTATAGATTAGAAACTTACAATATTTCATTTTGTTTTCTCTCTGCGTTTAGACGAAGGTGCATTGATGATACAAACACAATTACGGGAAATAAGATTTTCCCCAAATTTATCAGGGAGTTGTCTAGTATGCTTTATCAAATACTATTGGCGCAACTATTGTCTAGCATGGTTTATGAGAATCTACTTCGTTGATTGATAATCATATTGCTTTCTCAAGTTATCTTTTACACATTATTCTCAAAAATGTATCAAGCGCTAGTGAAATATTGAATATTCTCCTACCAAACGAAAACTAGAGAAATATTGAATATTCTGCGCAATCTTGTGTGGCCTGCTGTATCTGCTAATTTACTGACCAAGATATCCAATGTAGTGATATATTCCGTGCTTTACATATATTTTTTGAGGCCTTGGATATTGTTAGTTTCGGGTAATTAACATTTTTCTTGACCAATTTAGTAAAAGGAAACTTTAAAAAAAATTTTTTTTGTCGGAATTACTAAACGGACACTTGAAAGTAAACATTTTAGCCAACTTTATTGCGTTATTACGTGCTGTCCTTAGTTTGTTGGTACAATAAAATGTTTCGTAGTGAAGGCATGAGTGATGGTTCTTCGAAGTTTCTCCCGATTTGTAACTAGGCAGCGAAACGTGGCAGAAATTCTGTAATCTGTTGTCGCACGTTCTAGGTTCGTTTTCATCAAGTTATCCAAGTTTATTAATCATTAAGGAATATTTTGTCCTTTTGCGAATCGAAAGGAGATTCCTTAAAACTAAATCTAATTTTTTTAAAAATAGTATTATTTTAATTCACAATTTGTGGGATATCATGTAAACATATTCTCATGAACACTTAGATTGGATGTACACTTCACATAGTTTGGGCCTCACATCTCATTCAATGATGAATATGAATATATCAACATTGTATCTCACAAATTATGAATCAAAATAATATTTTAAAACATCAACAATCAAAGATCAGTAGAGCTCAACTAATGTGGTTTGTGCTAGTTTAGCTCGTTGTTAGTGTGTTTTCTTCCAATTATAATGCTTGAATTTGAGATATTATTTTAATGAAAATAAATATAAAATCATTTGAATCATTAAGAGTTGATTTAATTTTATGCTATTACATTTTTTATTTCAATTAATCTTTCATATTTTTAAATAAAATTTAATTATGAATCATATTAAATATAAGGCGAAATTAATCTAAATACAAACTTATTTGTCAAAAAGATTTAAATTTAACTAGTATGTTTTAGAAGATAAGTCTTAATGTTTTTGTTTTTTTTTGAGAAATTTATACAATTTGAAAAAAGAAGTATAACATCTCCAAATATAAATATTCAAGATTTTATAACATACGCAATCTTTTACAAAAGGATATAGAACATAACTATTTACGAGAAAGTTGGTGGGCACCGTTTGACAAAAAGCTGATAAAAGGGGAGAAACTGTAAGAAAAGGTACACACTAATTAGAGAAAAACTCAAGGGCATGTTTACTTTGTATTTTTTTTATTTTTAATTTTTAATTTTTAATTTTTATGAAGAAAAAATTAAAAAATTAAAAAAATTAAAAATTAAAAATTAAAAACTGACCTAATATTTCGAAACTACTTAATTAGTTTAAACCAACTACCTAATAAAAATATCAAATGATTTGAACCAATTGATCCAATAAACTCTAAATCCAGATAGTTTAGAATGAAAAAAAGAAAAAAAGAAGCTGAAGAAATGGAATGATCCAAAAATGGAGAAAAGCGGGAAGCACGTGACACACACGGCCTGCACGACTGTAGCAATTTTCTCCATGTCCCACCCCACACCACACCACACCACCAACCTCTTCCTCTTTCCATTTGCACACAACACTTCACTCAACAAACAAACACATTAAGCTACATTACATAATTACATTACTTGTTTGTTTGTTTTTGTTGTGTTAACGTCGTCACTTTGAAGTTTCCACTCTCAACGTCAACTAAATCATTGTCTTCTTCTCAATCTCAATGTGGCAGGTTCTCTTAGCCGCTGCCGTTGCCGCATCCACCGGCTACGCCACCAAGCACTTCCTCACACAACACAGGAGCAACACCGAACCTCAACAACCTCCTGCAGTCGACAATCCCAATGATAACGATAATAACAACAACGTGGAGGACCCAGATGCAGTTTCTGAGTCTGGGTCTGGAAGCAATTCTGGCACACGTGACGGTTATGGGGTCTTCACGTTTTCGAGTTCGGAAGGTGGGTCATCGTTGTCTCGGCCTAAGAAGAAGAACAAAGTTAGGGTTGCTAAGGCCGTGCAGAGATCCGGTTCGAGGGAGGTGGGATCGGGTGGGAGGAGGTTACCCTTTTGCTTGAAGAAAAGGAAAACGACGAAGAACTCAGCTTCCAAAGGTCAGAGATTAGAACTACTCTGTTTTTCCTTGCTCTGTCTGTTCTGCTCTCTTGAAAAAAGTGTTTTTTTTTCCCTGTTTTGCGTGCAAAATGCATTTGAAGTTTTTATTCTCTTTTTTGCCCTTTTAGATTTCAGCTCACTCTGTTTTCCTAGCTCTGTTCTGTTGTGTGTGTGTGTGTGTGTCTGTAAGATATTTTTCTGTTATATGTGCAAAAAATGCAATTGGAATTTTTCCTCTTTATGTGATTCTGAAAATTGAGGGATTTTTGTATGAGCTTTGAACGTGGCAGCTGATTTGTGTAGGAATTTCAATTGGTTATTGAGCTTGGTACCAAATGTGTTGTGTGCCATAATAGATGGTGCACGGAGGATGAAATTCATGAAATGATGAGAAATAGTGTTGCATTTTGTTAACATGGCGTGAAAATTTGCGTACCTATATTGATCTCGTATGAAGTTTCCTTTAAGGATATCTGACATAGAGACAGGTTATTGCACCAAAACCTGTTTTTCAGTGTATTTCCTCTATCCTTTACCATTTATCAAAGCAACCATTCATGAATTACTAAGCAAAACAGACACTTTATCTCTAGGATCTTTGGTGAACCTATATCAGTAATTTTTTTAAGATTAATCTGTAGCCATTGTCATATTGTAAGAAATTTCAGCTCATAATCTCTCTGTGCTTGATTGATTACCAATCATATCACACTGCTCTTTTGCCAATATAGGTGTATTGGATATGCTATTGTGCCTTTTAAAATAACTATAGCTAAATTAGAAAATCAGTAATTGGTTTCAAAACATAATTTCCTTTCTTTTCTCCAAGATTATTGAACCATGCAATAAGGTCTTTATCATATTGTCTCCTTCAGATAACTCATTATTTGGCTGGGGGCTTGGCTACGGCATCATGTATATGATGTCAGCTGGAAAAGCTGAGATCAATAACCTGAATATGACCATGGATGAGGCAGCTAAAGTTGTTCAGGAACTAAAGTCCGAGCTCAACAGAAGAAAGTCGTACTGTGATCATCAAATTCTGGATTCTGCTCGAAATTTTGATATGAACTCTCGCAAACGGAGTGGTAGACATGACGAATTGATGCTCAAGAAGACCAATCTCAGGAACACTGATGTCAAAATTTGGAGTCCTGCTGCAAATGACGGGGGTGAATGTGGAAGCAGTACTCTTACTGAAGAACCAGAACCACAGGTATTGGAAATGGGTCAATTGGAAGCAGAACTTGAATTTGAACTCCAAAAGCTCTCTGGTCGTACTATTGACAGTCCTTGCCATGAACAAACAATGCCAAAAGTAGATGAGGTGAACTTCTTAGATATTCTTTCTTTTTGTCTCACATTCATGATATTTAAGTCCTTATGAGATAGTTGTGTGTTGTGAACTCACAGTACTAGAATTTTTGCTACTTTCCTCTTTCAGCTTCTTACACAAATTGTTTTTGCCATATCAGTTTTGGTTTGATCAAGAAACTGCTACGCAGAATGAAGGATGTCATGGAACAGATGACCTGAAGTTTGACAACTCTCAATTCCATGGAGTGTCGCCATTCAAACTGAATAAAAAACTAAGCCACTTGCTGATAAAGCAGCAGGAAAACCAGATCTCCGAGCTAGAATCTGAACTGCAACTAGCTCTGTCCAATCTCCATCAAAAGGAAGCTGAACTCCAGGCACTAAAGGACTGTGTCAAAAGACTTACTGAACTCTCACTATCCACAGTTTCAGGCATGATTATCTCTAGATTAATGATACTTGCACCAATTTCATCTGCTCATACTCCTCAGAGACTTTTAAGTTTTAACAAAAGCTATTGGATAACACGTGGTTTAATTGTAACTTCTTTTGAATGGTTTTAGATGAGTTCAGCCTAGAGTCTGTGAAGAAGGATAGGTGTACCTATTCTTGATCAGTTTTCTTTAAAGATGGAGCTACGTTGCTTTATTCATTTGTCATAGGTTTTGTCCAATATGCTCCCAAAAATGTCTAGGAACATATGATGCTCGTAAAAGTTTTTCGGTCTATGATATTACTGACAAAACATGTGTTAATTTCTTGGAAATGCTGTATGTTTATTCGGGAACTGAAGGTTGCACATTCCATCTTTCTCGTGTTTCTGTAGTCTTATTTTCTGGGAAATCATGTATTAATCTCTAAAGAACTCAATTTATATACTGAAAACACAAAAAGATGGAATTTACAACTTTCAGTTTTACGGTAAATAAACTGAATTTTCAAAAAATTAACATATGATCATCTTATGCTCCCAAACATTTTTTGTTCATCTTATGCTTCCAAACATTATTATGCTACTTGCCGAATCCTCCTTTGTCATAACTAGGCTGTTATTCTCTGACTCTGCTAAATTGTTGTCTCAGATGATGAAACTCAGGCTCTCACTGATCCAAAGGGAACCAGCGATCGGGACAACACTAATGTGGACTCTGAGTCAAAGCAATCAGTTGTTGGGGTGAAAAGACCTATTGATTCTGAATCATGTTCATATTATATGTGAAAAGATCTCTGGGAAAACAAGGTACAGGAACAATTTTTCATGCGGACCGAGAAATCGGGTAATTTAATAGGCAATTATCTTTATATCCTTCCAGTTTATTGGGCCTCATGTGGTATATGTATATATTATTTTGGTAGATATAGTTTAGTCTCTTATACTCGGACATTAGTTCATAAATCCAAGTCTATATGTACCATTCTCCAAGTTGTCCCATATTAATATTTTCTAACACATGTAAGTTGCCTTAGATTAGTGCGGCACTCTTGAGTATGAACATGCAAATTGTATCATAATCAGTTCTTGACAGATCTGATTATTTGATATTTTTAATGTATAACTTTTGTGGCTGGACTGAAGTCAGACTGATTGTCAATTGAATTTGGGGGGCATTCCTTATTATTTGTGATTAAAAAGTGAATTAAAAGTAGATACTAAAAAGAAGAAAAATTCTTATATGCTCTTGTGGAAACACACATTCTTTGTTCTACCTCATTATCAAACATATTGTGTCTCTTCATAATGTTCACTTTTAATATACAATAATATTATTTTTCCATTAAAAATTCAAGTTGTTTATGAGTTCCAGAAGAAAAGGGTGCCTTCAGTCTTTTGTTGACTTTTGGTTCCTGAATTTTTGTCAAGTTCTTCGAACTGCATGATAAGGGTAGGATTGGAAGGAAGCGCTATTGGAGGAATCTTGAGCATGGCTGTGGTTGACTTGGGTGCTTAGACAATACTGAAAAGGTTTGCAAGGCGATCATGGTGGTGGGGCTTAACCTTTTCCCTTTGGTGGATTGCAGCTTTTTACTTTCATCTCCATATAAAATTCTTGGTGCCCATAATCCATTACTAACTGCTCAAATTTCTGCCTCCATTCACTTCCCTTTTGCCTCCTTGTTTTGTCCCTTTCTTTATCATTTCTTTTTACGCTATTTTGTTGTGGGGTTCCATGGGGAAATAACATGCAAAAAGGTCCCAAATAGTGAAGACAAGTCCTTATTTTAGCATAATGAGAATAAGTCTTCATACTGGTTACTACTAGAAGTTTGATTATGACAACAAAATTACTAATTTTGGACTAATCCACATAATGTGGTTGTGTAAGCTACAACTAAAAGAATGGTTCAAGGAGAATAGGTGTATTAATTATTCATAGATAGGAAGGAAGAAATGATTTTGTCAGGATTCACTCCCGAAATCAAATTCCGATTAAGACATGGAATATCCTTTTTTCTTGTTCTTTGCATGTGCTTAATTAGAATGAAACGCCTTGAACACAAAAAATCAACGCAAAGAAAACAAGAAATTAATTGCGTTTAAGGGTATATTTGTGATATTGGATTTTGGAGGGGAAAGGAGAGAAAGGGAGGACTTGTAATATAATTTTACATTATAAGTTCTTTCTTTTTCTCCCCTTCTTTTCAAAATCCAAACTCACAAATATACCCTAAGGAGGTGGAAGCTTACAAAGTCTAACTCCGAAGAAGCGCTATTTTTGGGATATCATTGCTGGCAATTATGAATAACTTTGGCCACATGCATGCACAACTACGGACGAGACAATTTTTTCCGTGAAAAGGAAAAATTACTATCATGGTTAATTCAAAGTGAAGAAAGCAATTATTAATGAGAATGTCCTGGTGTCTCTTCCATCATCACAATTGTCTTTTGCAGAATTTTTGGAACAGGACGATCATTGTAACACAAATTTCTTTGGCACTATTGGAACATTCCGCCAATCATGTAATTTCCGTTGCATTATTAATGACTCTGCTTGTAGAGAAAGAATTTCACATTTAGTTGTACTAAAAAATTCAATTAAAGCGTTTCACGTTTATTAGTATAGATTTAATTATGTGTAAATTTTTTTTTACACGGTTATCTAACTATTTATTTTCACATAAACTATAATAATTGACTTTTACACTCATTACTTGAAAAGTCATCTAAACGAAATATTTTGATTGAATAAACGATAGTGTAAAATATTTTTACAGTATCAATGTATTAAAATTAAACTCCATTATTATTTACATTAGTACATTTATCACAATTATTATCAACGTCATTGAAAATTCTAGTTATTTATAGATTCACATCCACGTCTCTAAGTGATATCTAAGTTATAAGCATTTCTGTTCTTGGAATTAACTTAGAGTGATGAACAAGGTGGGGGCAAGGAAATATCATTTCTAAATAATTTTTTGAACGATGAAGTTGATTTAGTGAAAGAACATTGGAGTGACTGAACACCCACCCTCTTTCGTTTTTATTTTCTTCCGTTCTTACCAGACATGGACTGCCACATTTATATGGACCGTCCGTTTTATATATAGAGAATAAAATATGTGAGGCCACAAATAATCTACATCATTTTGTTGGTAAACACCATCAATCTACATCTATCAAAATAAACGGTTAAGAATAGATTCAATATCAACTTCGGTAATTGACTAATGCGCCTATAAGTTGTTATATATGACATGATAATGTTAATTGAAACTTTGGTCTGCTAAATGATTTTTTTTTTTTCATCCTTTTCATTTTCTTCACTTCAATCAGCTTCATAGTGGACGTGATAGAGTTTACTATTCTATGAAAATATTTAGCTCTAAGGGGAACGACCTGAATCCAATCCCTGGATTAAAATTTTATGACAAGAGTGCTTTATTCATTGCGCTCTTGGTAAAGAGGAAAGAGAGAGAGAGAGGGGGGTTCTGAAACAAGTCATGCTCATTTATATTTTATACCATGTATTTGTGACTGCCTCAAATCTTTCTAGGATCAATTCTAGCATAAAATCCAATGCACACGCCTATCTAATGTCTCTGTGTGAATGATAGTTTGATCTGGATTCGGATTCTCTCTGTTGAGAGGATCCATGATGTTGTTATGTTTAAAGAGTCTTCCTCATTCATTGTTAATAAAAATAAATTAAGGGTTGAAATTTAGACATGTTATTCTTTGAACTATGATGTGTTTAGATTTCAACCCTCAATTTGCTTCTATTATCAATGAATGATGAAAATTCTTCAAACAAGCCAAGTTCCCTTTTCCTTGCAAATTAGTAGTATTATTTAGACTTAATAACAAGAATTTTTTCTTTCTTTTTTCTTTTCAGCATTTCTACTCAAAGCATAACTTGAGATTATAATCATGCTTTAATGCAGTGTAATCTACCAAACATGTTAATATGAAGATAACAACTCGTACATGTTAATATGAAGATAACAACTCGTTTGCGACAGCTAAACCAAAGTTTGGAGTGAAAATAGCCAGAGCCACAAGTACATACTCTCTCTATCCTTTTTTAAATGTCTCTTTTGAGCTTCTTTTTTTTTTCTGTGTTCCTATTTAAATGTTATTTTTGGGTTTTCAATAAGTATCTAATAATTTTATTCCCAATATGCCCCTCCATTCATTTAGATTTCCATTTTCAATGTTTTTACAAAATGTGAATATTGAAAAGAGAGAGTAAAATTGGAGAGAGGACGAATGCATATAATTCAATAGAGTGAGAAAAAATAAAAAGATTTTTATATTTTACTATAATATTTTTAAAAAATCAATAAAATTCAATTATTATATTAATTCACATACAAACCTCGAAAGAGACATTTAAAATGAAATAAGCGTGTAGTGAAAACTGGTTTGAAATGACTTGTTGATTATGCATGCAACTTTGTTGCGTATGCCACAGCCATGTCCCTTGCGAAATGAATGATAAGTGACCTCGAGGAGAAGGCCAAGGAGAACCTTACAATGCAACACAAAATCCAAATGCATATATCAAAAGGAAATCTTCAAAGGGATTCACCCATCCATATCCATCCGTGCAATGCGTAGAGAGTCAAGAAACATGAAAAAGAAATAAAATTACGTCAAAACAAAAACCATCACAAAGGGCATTTTATTATTTGGCAAAAAGACAAGTTTTCCGGTGTGAACACATCAAGCTAATGAATTGCTCTCGGAATTTCACATACGAGTAATAATTAAGCAAAATCTTTTGTCATTTTAGAAAAGATTGCCATGAAATATATTTTTCTAAAATTTTGACCTCTGCTACCATACAATGCTTATATCTTTCACCCATCACACCAGTGTTCACTTCTCTTATCATCATCATCATATCTTGAGTGCGTTTCACTAAATAGCATGCCATGACAAAAAAGTCAAGCGTACCAAATTTTCAAAAGTGGGGAAAATATAGATAGGAAAGGGGATATAATATATCTTCCCTTGCACTTTCTCCACCGTCAAATGCAAATTACAAAGGAAACAAGAGAGAGAACAATATAGTGAGAAAATAGAGCAGAAGGTGGTGCTTGGTGGGGTGTATCCGCGCTGAAGAAACAACATGAAGCTATCAACGAAACCAATTTCTAGTCCTGGTCGAAATGACAAGTTCCCACCTCCATTGATGAGATTCTTGAGAAACAATGCAGCGAGCAGAAGTAGGGGGAGGTCAAGGTCAACCACCATATTCCTTAGAAAGAAGAACAACACCATTGAAACCCAAGAGCCCTCTTCCCCAAAAGTCACGTGCATGGGTCAGGTGCGAGTGAAGCGCTCCTCCAAACCAACCGCCACCAAAAGGGGCCGCTCTGCTGCTGCAGCCGCCGACGCAGCACCGGCGAAGTTCCGGTGGCTCCCAAATCCCATGTTTTGTCACCGTTTTGCAGCGAAATTCAAATACTGCTCTTCCTCCTCCAACTGCTACTGCCATTGCCAACCATTTTGGTCCAATTGGAGTCTCTTCTTTCGAAGAAAGGGTTCCAAATCCAATGTCACAGAAGCTTCAACGAAACACAAGGTGAATTTCAGGGGAAGGCATAATAATAACTATGAGACAGAGGAAGATGAAACTGAGCAAGAAGAACAGAGTGTCTCTGTTTCAAACTCTTGTCCCACGCCACCGAGGAACGCTTTGCTGTTGATGAGGTGCAGATCCGCACCCTACAGGTCTTCCTCTCTTGCCAGCAGGTTCTGGGGTTCCCCTCTGAATGGGGAAGAAACAGGGGAGGAACAGGGGAAGGTAATGGAAAACAGAGATTCTAATGAGAAACAGAGACTCCTTTTGCAAAGAGAGTCCATTCTGCAGCAAGAAGGGAGTGAAGACCCCAAATTGGAGCTAAAGCTAAGGTTTTTCAAAGAGCTCGAGGACTCACTAAGAGAGAGAATAATGGAATCAGAGAAGGGTCGTGAATTGAAGAGAAGAGAAGGAACAGAGGAGGGTAACTCTGCACCACCACACCCTCTGGTTCTCACGAGGTGCAAATCGGAACCGGCGAGAACCACACGAAAACTTGATGCTGAGGTTCACAATTTCTGGAAAAAGAGAGGATTGGGATTTGCTGATACCTTCTTTCCTCATGATTTGTGATATTAATTATACGATAAAATATAGTGGATGGATTGTTGGTCATTATGGTGTCAAATATAATGTAAGCACAATGTAAAATAATTCTAATCGTACTGTCTTTTTTTTTTTTTATTGTCTACATACATTTTTCATTATTGGGTTGAATATATAGTTGTTTAAAGTTTTTTATTTTTATGGATGTAAAAAGATTAACGCCAAATTCTAATGAAACTAATTCAAGTGTATTATTGAAATTCAATTGTGGTGTAGAAAAGAGTTATCTTTTATTTATTTATTTATTTTCTTATCTCCATTTGGCTTGATATGCTTACTTCTCTTGGCATATGGAGCTGTACGAGACAATTTCAATGGCTCTATGATAGTAAATTAGTAACTATTGATGTGTGAACCGGTAAAAAATGCTGCATAGAAGAAACATTGAGACTAGTTATATACTAGTATTGCATTCCTTTAGTTCGTAAGGATAAAGGTTAGCGGTAGTTAATGGCTAAAGGCTTCATTTTGCCATCTCTCTTCCTGATTTCTGCTTTTGATTTTGTGCTTGGATGTTTTGTGGGGGATTCAATTTGCTTCCATGTGTTCGTTTTGGCAATCTTTGTTTTGGTTATCGATCATTGTCCAATTTGAGCATCTTTGGGTACTCATACCAACTTTCTTACTCAGTGAAAACTAGGAAGTGGAAACTTAAATTTAGTATAATCTTAACATTTTCTTAACAAGTATTATTAGAGCAGTCTTCAAAGTGTTTTTGGTCATTTGTGAAAAAAATCCTTATCTTTTTGAGACTTTTAGATAGACCCATCCTAATTTTAAGTGGATTCGATAGCTCTTAAGTGTTGTATTATTCTTAAAACTTTGTTTAAGAGTACCTCATTAGCAATAAAATCATTGCAATCAAAACTTAAAATTTACATCTTCAATCAAAGTTGATGCTATACAAACACATTACATTGGTACATCAACACTATTTATACCACGGTCCATAATGAAATAATAACCACATTGGTAAACTATTTCTCTTCTTTATTTTTGGTAATTTTAGGTGATTTTAATGTTGGTCATTATATTAGAGCCAAGCTGTGACCCTTCAATTCTTTGAATGCTTACAAGAGTTCTTATCTCCTTATAAACTAAAGCCAATACATGGAAGGAACGCATTTTTTTGGGTCCAAATCATGTTGGTTTCCATGCTACCCATAATTGTAGGGAGGAGTAGAACCTCTTGTTCATTTTCTTAAGTATTAAGAATAGACAATATTTTCTATAAAAATGCAAGTAGTAAATACCGTGTTTGTAAGTGATAATTTATATACAGAATACACTGACTTATGATTTAAGTCAAAGTTACGTTCGGGTTGTTAACGCAAAATCAATCATCCATAGATTAATGTACATATTATTTACTAATATGACAAACATAATTAATTATTTTTTTTATGTGCGATGAATTGAAATAACAATAAATTGTGTGATATATATAGTATTTCGATAAATTGTGTCATATTTTTATTAAAATTGAATTATAAAAGAATTGTTATTTCCCTGGTCTGCAGTTTTCTTGTTTTTGGATAACAAAAATATTACTCCAACACTTAAAAGTGAGTGTCCAATTGGGATATCTACTTCATTATTATTGAATGTGATAATGACTCCAACTTTCTCTAACTATCTATTCTATTCGAAGATAATAAAATGAGTATTTAAATTAGTCATTTATATTTTGGTGTTAAAATATCAGCCTTCTTGACAAGCTGGCAGCCTCTGTCATTCCAATTTAGCTAACAGACACCTGACAAACATCCAACATGGATTATGTAGCAAACCGCTGTGCCCTACTCTAATTACATTGTTTAAGTGACCGTTACGTGAACAACTAAGTTCAACATTAGCGGCAATTGCAAGGGTGTTTGTACATCAGTACAATTAGCTTTTATTAATTAAGCGTTGTTTATTTCCGAAGTCATCTTGCACTCTGACAATCTATACATCCTCTTGCGGTTCAGCCATTGTATTCAAAAGTGTATGATTTTCATGGTAAGAAATTATAGTTCTTTCAAATAACATATGAGTGAAGTGTATTGTTGTTGTTGTGCTATTATGTCTTTATTTGTAGGTTTTGTTTTTTCAAATATTCAGTTAGGTACCGGATCTAATTAATTTAAATCCATTAAACATAATTATTAAGTATTTTAAAAAATAATTTTGGTATGTCATTAGTATAAAAAAATTTATATTACAATTCAATTATATATTATTTTATGTGAGACTTTAAAAGTGATGTACATAATAATAAAATAATCTTAATATAATAAGATATACTTTTTTTTTTCATGAAATATTGAAACTTGAACTTATAGTCTCAAATAAGTCATTTAAATTTATCGCCACTAGTTTATTTCTAGTGATTTAAAAATATATAAATAAATGTTTATGTGAAATATTTTTTATATAAATAATATAACAAAATAGAGTTTATCAAAGTTGTTGGAGGATGAGAATATTTAAATTCATTAAACCCTGCGGCAAATGAGGTATTGTTTAGTGAAACCATATATTTAATTCATTGATTAGTGTCCCACAAGCACAGGCAATCGGTACTGATTGGACATCAGCACTTGGTAAGGCCAGTCCCAGTCCAGCCATGAAATAGCTGTTCATCCAGGCCCAATTGCATCAAAGCTAATCTGCTCATTAAAACCATGGACCAGTGGATTTCAGACAACATCACCAACTTCATTCAAGTTGACTCAATCTTACATTCGTACGATCAGTTGCATAAAATGGGAGGGTTTTCATGACCCCAAAAAAAAAGGGTGAGAGGGTTTTTAACTTTTTATGCCAGAGATGAGGACACTAAATTCTGATCATATAATCATATATAATTGGTTAAAATTAAAAGTTAAGTTAGACTAAACCTTAGTCTTTGATAAAAAAATATTGTAAGACAAAATAATATATTAATATTTGAAAATCTACTTGAAATTCCTGTAATTTAAAATTTGAGACACCTTAGTTTCTAATAATAACATAAAATAGAATATTTTGGCCCCTCAATTTCGCATGTTTAAGGACTATGTTTTATATTTTTAATGATGCGTGTGCCTTGAATGAACTTTTAAATTCTAAAGGATTATTTTGAATTTGATATGGTTTTTTTTAGTGAATCTATGGTGTTTATTGTCAAAAGCAATAATTTATCCTCTCAAAGCATATAACTCACAAAAATGAGTTTAACTAAAGATTTTGTATGAAAGTTATTTAAAGTCATATAATTACTTAAAAACTTATATAACTGTATATAACCACTTAAAAACTTATATAACTTTACATTATAAATGTTGATTATTATATAAGATCAAATAATCAAAATTTACTCATCTTCCTCTCATGATTAAATATGCACTAAACAATCAGTAAAATGATATATGTCTTCCAATTCGGTTGAGTGACAGTATTTTTATATTTCTTTTCAACATCAAATATAACATGTTACACAAATATATATATGTTTTACTATTGCAATATACATGCAACTCAATAATTTCTCACATTTGGATTTATCTATACCACAAGTTAATAAAAACTATAAATGACATTGATAATTATATAAAATAAGGTAATTTTGGAAAAAATAGAGTTCAATTTCTATGTATTAACAATGTAAAATTTTTTTACACTTTCATCTAGCCAAATAATTTTATTTATATGATTTTTCAGGTAGTTAATGTGAGATTTAACCACTCATACTTATGTGTCAATATATGATTTAGTGACAATATAAAAAAAAATATACTGTCAATACATAAAAATTATCCCTATCTTGAAAAAATTATTCAACTAACTTTATTAATACACTTTCCTATTTCACTCTCTCACTAATATTTCAAAGGGTAATATTAAAAAATATGAAGTTCATTTTGATCTTAGATAAATTAAAACCTTATTAAAACACCCTAAATTGATAGATAACTTTAATCGGATATAATATCTTTTGCACAACAAGGGTTCAAATAACTTTTCTCAATTAAAAAAAATAGCTGAAGTTCGAAGCATTGGTCTCTCTCTCTTTTCTTAAGTATTTCAACTACTACTTTGCCATTGGCTTTAGATTTCTTCAGTGCCAAAGAGATTTCCATCATTTGGAGTCATTTACTCCGTAAACTTTTATATTTATTGAATATTAATAGTGGAAGGCCCCAGTATTTGTTTCCAAAAATATAAGAGGCCATGTTGCATAATTAAAATGCAATAATAACAAAATTGATTTAGTTTAAGAATAACTATTAGATAAAATAAATAAAGGAAATCACTCATTTATTCTAGTCAATAAACATGTAAATACTCACCTTATAAGGAAAAAATAGTGAAAAGAAGCTCATCTTTCACTTTTTCTTTTCTCTCTGTCGTTTATTTATTAGATGTAATTTTTAAAATGAAATGCACACATTTAAGTATATGTAGAACAAGACTGTTATAAGATTTGTCAAATCATTTAAAAATTCTAAGCAATTCCATTTTTTTTTAATAGAAATGGCCAAGGCTATGTGTACTGGATAAAATAAGATGATCTAAACATTGGATTAAACGTTAGTATATGAAGCCATATTTGTACAAAATTATGGCTAAATTCATTTACTATATTTTTAAATGCATTTAGTCATATCCAATAAAAAGTGACTAAATATTTAATGTGTGATACAACATAGTTGACCCGGTACATCACAGACAAAGCCTATAAAAATTGTTGTTAGGAAAATGTTGAAATTAAAGTGGAGAGAAAACAATTTTTCATCTTTAGTAGTAAATTTCTTTTGAAGCTTTTGACCTTTTAATTAGAAGGGGGGAAAAATTAACTCCCTTATGTCAATTTGGGTTGGACAACAGAAAATTTTGGGTCTTATTTGGTGTTGTCATTTTGATTAGGACCAAGACTATAGTGTATTAAATAGAATATGACGCATGCACATATTCATATTTACTGAAAGTGATGATTAAATGTAAAAAGGTAGATAAACATCAATATATTACTATATTTATAAAAAAAATGTAAATACATTTATTCATCACGGTATTAAATGCATTTAACCACATTCAATAAAGAAAAATATTATTTTGATTCACACTTTACGGAATACTATTTTAACACACTTACATCTATTATTGGGTGATGAAATGTGGAAGTCAGACTAAGTGGGGATTCACATCTAATTCAATAATATATATGACTGTGATGGTATGCTTTACCACAAAATATGAGTCAAATAATATTACTCTTCAATAAATGTGACTAGATACCAGGCGCACCATACTTTTTCTTGGTGTGCTGTAGAGAACATTTCGGAAATGTTTAGTTAGAGGGTGAAAATGAGGATAAAAATTACATGAATAAATTTTATGTGTTATTTTATACATACAATTTATTAAAATAATTTTTATCCCTGAATCAACCAGATTCTTATGGTAAGGTACTCACGTGCAAATGTTTGAACTTTCTTATTCCACGCGCAATCACTTACACCACAAATATAGTTAGTATCTGCATTTGCATAGTTAAATAGCAGCAGGTATCAGTACGCATTGAAGTTTAACATGCCATCAACTCTAAAATTGAAACCAGAGAAAAAGGGATTGTTACCATGGTACCAACCTTTCACTACGAATTGTATATGCCACAGTTCATTGGTTGCTGTTCCAAAATAGAAATACAAGATACTTTGTGTTTGTATTATGTTTAGTGGTGGAGATAGTGTATGGAGACGGAAAATTTTTCTATTCTAGGAATAAAAATTTCATATATTTCTGTTCCTCTAAAAAGTGAAAACAGTGGAGATAGGACATGGGGATAGTGGTCTGGTCACCTGCTGCCATTGATCAACCACCGATGGCCATCGGTCAATGCCAAAACTCAACTGTCAACACCGGAAGTCAACGTCGCCTGTCACCGATCAACGGTAAATTTTTTTTCTGTCTCTATCTCTATAACTAAACATGATATAGAAATAATATTTTGCCTGTTCCTATCTTTACTATTCCTATATTTCTGTTTGAGAGACCGACGCTACCTTAGAGTTTATTAAACTTCAACTAATGTATCTTAAAAGAGATAAACATGCAAAAAGACAGAAAGGTACTTTTCCACCGGACAATAGAACTGCTTTTTGGCACGTCATCACAATTCAGACTCATATTGACTATATAGCTTGATGGGCAAAATTAAATTTGTACCCCAAGATCCTTCTTACATACAATTAAACATCTTCATAATTGGTCAACCTATAAAACAGAACTCCCACAAAAATGAAAACAAATATATAATTCTATACATTAATGGAGCAAAAAGTTTAAAACTATGTATATGTACATGGTTATGTTACGGAAGCATCAACGCTTCAAACCTACACGTCCAAACCGGCAACTTGCAACTTCTTGGTGTGTGGATAGCGACAGTTTCAATATAATTTCCAAAAACTTCTTCACAAATACATAGAGGCAAGGATTTCTTTACATCATGTTGGACATCTAATGAATTCGGTGAAAATAAAATATAATAAATTTTTTCAAAGGAATTGTAAGCATATTTAATTAACCGTATATTTCAAAGACTATATCTGATTAATATATATTCAAATAATATATATAGCCCAAACATAAAAGCAAAACAGATCAGATACCAAGAGTTGGGTCAGAGCCTTGGCGGTGGTTCTTCCATTCCATGAACCCACACATTTAAAAGCCTTCTCAAAATTTTCTCCTTATAAATGACCCAAGGCTTAGCCTATTCTTCTTACTTGTAATAGTTGTAACAAAAAAGCCTCAAGAAATTTGAGCATGCCGTATATGGGGCTTAGGTCTATCTTCACCACCTGCTTCTTTCTCTTTCTCATCATCGCTCTCCCTTCTTTCTCAAGAGGTTTGCATCTCTCCAAACACAGAGTCACACGCAAAAACAAGCTTTCTATATGTTATATGTATGTTTAATTAATTATACACAATAGTAAAGTCATAGACTAATATTAAGGTTTTTGTTGGTGTTGTTCAACATGAATTTGTTGCAGTGGAACCGGAAGCATTGCATTCATCAGAGGTATATGAGATCGATTATAGAGGTCCTGAGACACACTCGTGGGTTCCTCCTCCTCATCGTTCTCATCATGGTTTGTCTCATTCAACTCATCAAAAAAGCTCATCACTAAGAGCATCCAAGCCTATGGGTACTCACACTGAAAAGAAAGGCAAGTTTTTCCTTCTTGAAAATCATTGAATTTCTCCTTTTTAATCATCATACATGCAGGGTGGTGTATGGATCATGATTTAGGATTCTATCACATAATAAAGGGTATGGAATAAAAGAATAGAAAATTTGATATTTAATTCAACTTCGACTAAATCGTGGCTAAAAGATGTAGTTATCGGGTTTGGCTCATACAATTGGAGTGATAGGCGTGAGAGTTTTGATGAAATTTAGAAATTTAATTAGGTGGCAGTAATCAATATACATATCTAAAAGTGGGATGCTTAATTGCATATGAATTATGATGCAGAAATTTATATACTAGAATGAGCTAAATAGGGTTGGTTTGATTCTCAGCTTTTTCTTGTTAGTGGATTATATGTAAATCCTTTCATAAGAAAAGTCTAAAGACGTGTCTGGACCTTAGATTGAGACATGTGCCTAGCTTTAATCTTAGTTTAAACTATTGTGAATAATTGCTAAGATGATAACAAGGAACAATCCATTGAAGATAATCTGAATCCCATGTGATTCATTCCTCGTTGTGTTTAGTTGTTTGTGCCCTCGAATACCAAATTGGCATGAAAATGAGAAGAATATGACAACCATAGATGCAAATGATGGAGGGGAATAGTAGCTGCTAGAGGATCTTAATCCACAGGAGCCATCTCCATAACACCATTGTCTTGGAAAAATAAGAATATATAACAGTAGTCCCATATTTAATTGGGGTACTTTTGCAAGTAATCACTAGCTCCAAGCATTCTAATTAAAATTTCTTTTATGTTTTCCATTTCCTTTCATGTGATCTTATTGTTAGCCCTCTCTACGCTGCAGGTTGAAAAATGTCCATGGATGAAAAAGCTTTCTGTGATTTTCGTGCTCTCGTATAGAAATAATTCTGTTAGAGAACGTTCATGATTGGAAAATCGGGATATTTTTTCCCGATCTGCTCATGTATAAATTGATATATAACAGTAAAAATCTGTCTATGAGAATTGTGTGGATCAGAGATAAGAAGGAAAAAGAGAAACGTGTAGTGTGCTGTGTTGTTTTGAGTCTAATATACTTGTAACTTTCATGAGATATATGTTCCTTTTTGTTCGGGATATGTAAGAGATCTAACTTTACTATTGCTTCCCCGACAGATTACGTGACAAAACTTAGATTCCTCTATTTTCTTGTCTATAAATCATTAACTTTGAACACCCCCAAAATATAGAGTATATTCGCTTCAAAATAAATATCTTTTTTATTTTTTTGATATATTTTTAAATTAATATCTCTGAATATACAGTGTATATATCTAAACACTTTGCATATTAATTAATTCCACTAACAATATGATATGTATACCATATCATTAATTGTAGCAGTTTGATTTAAACAATCTCCATAGTAGGTGAATTTATTCTGAATTGAAATATGTTAATGTTATTTAATGGGATTAGTGTGTGTGTGTGTCTATATATATATATATATATTGTTACAACTTAAAAACAATTTTTTTTTGTGTAATCAGCATTCATGTTGTAAAATTTGTAAAAGACGAAGATATATCATAATGAAGCCATCTTAAAAGGCTACATAAATATGAACCGAAAAAAAAGTCAGAATTTTTTATAAATTTATTTATCAAAATGGTGTGTTATATTTGTTGTAGGGATGTTCATGATCCGTCCCGTCCCACCAACCTAGCCTGGCCCAAAACTCATTAGAATGGGTTCGGGTAATGAAATTTGACTTGGTATGCTTTTCAGGTCGAGTTCGAGTTATACGTCGGGTTGACCCAACCCGACTCAAAATCAAATAATCCCTTAAGATATATATACTTTTATAATAAGTTATGAAAAATATAAGATTTTAAAGTTGAATTAATATATTTTACATAACTTGATATTATTTCTATATTGACATGGTTTATTTCGAAACCTATATCGTAAAATATCTCTAAAATTTTATTTCTTACTTGTAAAATTTTATAACTTTACTATGTATAATATCTAAATTATTATATATTGTTCGAATATTGAGTTGACACGGTATGACTTGGGACATAATCGAATCAATATTGGGTCAGGTTCAGATTTAAAAAATTAACCTAGTCTAACAATTGAGGGTTCCAACCCAATCCAACCTGTTACTTGTAAATTCCTAATTTGGTGATCGTTAAATAATTATTCTTGTTTTCTCTTTAACGTTTTGACAACTTTTTTCTGACAGTATAACATGGGACCTTGATAATAATTTTTAAGATCCCTTATCGATGAATAATTGATGGGAACCACATGCATATATATAGCCATACAGAGCATGTAGGATTGGAGAAATTCGTCAACATGACAGGAACGTGCAACCACAATTAAGTGCATGTTTGGATGTCATTGGCTAACCCAGTAAAAATTCAAGGACATTATTAGGGCTTATCTTCTCAAGATTAATGCTTTTCCAGAAACGTGCACCTAAATTAGATTTAATAAAATACAACTAAAATTAGAAACGATGGAACCAGCAGTCAAAGCATTGTCAACCAAAAACACGACATTCAAATGTGGATGAGGGCAGTCCTGTGAAAGAAAGCTAGACACATCATCTTCCATTGGATACAAGGTCGTGTCGACAACTAAATGATGCCAACAGTAAAGCTGGAAATGGAGATCGGACAGCCACCCTGGCTCCATGCCAACTAGTATGAATTGACACTTGACAATGTTATCAGCTTATTATATCTTATAAACCTATTTACACATACTACGGAATTTATGTTTTTTTTTTTTTTAAAATCATATTAAATAGAAAGTTTGCATAAAAAATTTATACTATTATTTATGTTAAAATTAAATTTTAACATAAAATTAGGATAATTTTTTTTTGTTTGGAGTGTGGCAATGGAAGGGGAGGAATTTTTTTTTTTTGGGTCGTGGAAGAGGAAGATTTAGATCAGTCCTCTTGCCCACCAAGCCACCAATCTCTCTCTCTCTCTCTCTCAAATTGCAAATGAAGAGATTGTGTACATTTTGACAAATAATACATGACCAAATTATGTACACATCTTTACCATCAATCAAGTCATTTTTTTTTTCTTCATTTAAGTCATTTTTTTCATTTTGAAATAAATTAGATACCCAATAAAAGATTAGGAAAAAAAGGCACAATACAATGTACACATAATTTGATCATATGCAACTTTAACATTAAAACAAAAAATGCACTCCATGACTGGAGCCCAACTCTGGCCCAATTGGTTGACCACATATGGGCCGCCCTGCATGGATTGGACTCATGGAGCCCTCGCATCTGCAGCCGATCTCAATAGAAACAAACAATTCTGTAATGACCAAAAAAAAAAACAATTGTGTAGTAGCGACTTGAAAACCCCAATGTTGCTCAACCATATCTGTCCCCATCGTCAGCTCCTTCACCAACCAGCTCTAAGGGGAGTCGGCCCCATGGTGCTGCCCTGCCATGGTGGTTTGGTTACCTGTCACCTCTTGACCTTTTTTTTTTCCTTTGCTTTGCTTTTTCTTTTTTTTCCTTCTCTAGTTATTTTTGTTACATCTCCTCACTGCTAATTATTTGTTTAGTCTCTCTTCTAGAGTGTATCCTTTGGTTGCAGCAGTGTGATACCTCATACTTGTTGTTCTTGTGGTTGCTCAAACTATGACAGCATAGGAGTACTGCACTTATGATAGGTGAAGAATCAACAATTTCTACTTAGTGATGGTCAAATAGGTTTTCTCTGGATTTTGGTCAATTTCTCTAGTTTGTGCCAATCTTCGCCCTTTTTATTTTATTTTTTTGGGCATCTCTGGTGTTATAACAAGAAGCTTGGGAGTGTCTTTGTTCTAATCCACAAGGAGAGGAGAAGTTTGATCACAGAAAGAAGTCAAAGAGTTCCTGTAATGCAAGTAATTTGTATAATTTTTTTTTTGACTGGATTCTTTAGAGAGAAAAAAAATTGCTATTAGGAAAACTTGCCTCTATAGATATGTCTGTTTAGCTAGTTTCTATTGTCAAAGTAGGTTTATAAAAGAGAGCCTTAACCAGATGTGTGTAACAGGAAAGCCCGAAGGCTGTTCCCGTCCCTGTCAGGGGAGATGCCAACCATCTCTCCTTTTCACGAACACAGGTTTATAAAAGAGAGCGACATTTCCTTTTACTAATGATGTATATACATGTTAAGCGTATTATATCTCTAATTGCCTAAGGTATCCAACTTGCAAGCTATAATCTTTTTTTTTTTTTTTAAATATTTGTTCTCCCTGTAATAATGTTAGCCTTGATCTGTTTTCATAGCAACAAAATTCCTATTTACGACACACAAAAAAAAATAAATAAAGAAGTTTGGAACTTTGCAAGTCTCTCTTTCGCTCATGTGCGAAAGGCATAAAAAAAACTCGCTATTTTACTTCTGAATTGATGATCAAATTTAAAAGAAAAATGTTATTTTAATCTATATCACATTTAATGGTACGCAATACCAGACACAATCTCGTGCAACAATGTACAAATATCATAGCTCAATTCAAATGCAGAGGGCGTGCACTACAATTCCCACAAATTTGATGATTGACGCCTTAAACATGTCTTGTTTTTCAGTATTTAGCAAGTTGGCAAATGTCATAAAAATTCGGGATCCTCCATGGATCCTTCTTACATTAAGTTGTGTGCAATTTCCTGCTGCCACATATCTGTAACAAAGGGCAAAATACCCTCCCTAAGAAATTGAATAATCAGATGACAACCACATTGGAGGGGTTAGCCATGGAAAAAACTATCCCAAATACATTGCTAAAAGTACTAATTTATGTGGCCAAGTTTTCAGTTAGTAGCACACAGGATCAAAAGAAAGATTTCAACACAACTCCAAAGACCACAAGACAAGAAAATTTTCTAGAATATAATTTAACAACACAGAACACAGATTGAGTGAAGAAGTGTCTCTACTCCCCAGGTGCAGAGATGCCTTGCTTGAGCCTCTCCTTCTTCATCTTCTTCTTTGAGATTGGCTTCTTCTTTCTTGCAGGGAGGGTCTTCTGAGCATATGTGTAAAGTACATAGTTTCCAATGAGGAATACCAGCAGCAACCCACCAACAACCAGGAGAACTATCAATCCTGGGTTGAACCCTTTGGAACCGGACTCCTTAATCACATCTCCCTGAAGTGTAACAAAAACAAATCAAACACTTTCATTAGGTCACCTCAAAGAGCAACAACTAAGTTTTGTGTTATTAGGTAGGGTTGGCTAAATAGATTAGACGATGACACAGTGTCATAAGACCACATCAAAGAACACTCAACAAAAAGGGAATTGCAAAATCACTAATGATTATACAAGCGTTATGTCTCAAGAAAACAGAAATGCAATAGATCACCACTAACAATCATCAAAAGCCATCGATCCATACAATGACATGAAATTACAGCAGCAAAATGGTGATTTTATGTGACCTGGTCAAACCGTCAAAGTAGAACTTCTTTTGTTTTGTTTTGTTTTTTTAACTTCTTACCACACAACTAATTCATATTGGACTTGTTTTAGTAATATAAAGATTTATGCAATTTGAACATTAGAATAAACTACCTTGGTATCACCACACAGAGGATTTATCAGAAATGATAATTCCAAACCAAAGTTTTATGGTAAAAATAAAATTGAAATCATAACCACGAGTTAAAAGGCTTAAAACAATTCATATAAATAGCAGAAGTCAAATTTTGAAACAACCAGAAAAAACATAAGCCCTGTTTCAGAATGTTGTTTCCCTACTCTAATAATCCAGAGTTTTCTTAATCATATCGTATTGGTTGAACTTAAAAACATGGAATGTTAATACAAGAAACAGGAATGCCTTAATTCAAGGAATTTCATGCATCCAAGGAAATAAATGTTGAATACGCACGTCCAATTTCATTGAGACAAGTGAAAAAAAAAAAAAAAAAAACACTAAAAATATGTTTTTATGTTAGAATGTAAACTCTAAAAACAAAAAAACAAAAACAAAAACAAAAAACAAAAAAACAAAACAAAAAGAAAAAAATGCACAGAACACACATTAAAGTATTGAACCATTGCTCAATTCGTTAATCATATTATAGATATAGCATAGTAATGCAGCAAATCAGAGCAGCCATAATCATAAATTACAAATCAGACAATCAAGACTCAATTGTTAATCTTAGATTTAGAAAAAGAAAAAGCAAAATCATGAATATAAAGAAAATAAAATAAAAAATCAAAATTCCCTTTCAATTACCAATAATTGAAAGCATAGAACCCGCAATTAACAAATTGGTAAATGAATGCAAGGATCCGAGCTGCACATACTGATGCAAGCTTTCTGGTCCACGATTTCAGTTCAAGATCCCTTTTAATTCACAATTGAAATAAATTTTTTTTGGGGAAAAAAAAAAGAAATAATACTGAATGAGAAAAGAAGGGGTTTTTCGATTTGGTTGAGTAAGTGTACCACGCGATCGAAGGAAGGAGGGACTTTGTCGGCGAATTCGAAGTCATCGGCCATCGTTGGATGGAACGGAACAGATCTACGGTGGAGGCGCGAGGTGCGTTGGGGTGTGTGTGTGTCTTTGCGACGAGCTGTTAGAACTTAGAATTCCAGAATTCAGACACGTTTTTTTAATCCCTCCGAGTACGGGTTGTAAATTACAATTTCACACTTGTTGGTACAAACAATTGAAAGAAAAACATATTCTTTTTCCAATTTTGTTTCTTTTGCCGTTTTCCGCTGCAATATATATATATAAAAGTAGGATTACTATGGTCGCATCGTTCTTTTTCTTTTTTTTTTAATAATTAATATTTTCTTAATTAAATTTAAACATAAAAAATAATTTGCATACATTTTCAAAATATTTTTAAAACCTTAATTTTATCTTTGTTTTATAAAAATTGAAGCGTGACTTTTTGAAAATATTTGTTGAATCTATTCAAATAAAATTATTGTAAAAATTATTTATGAAATATTTTAACCATCCCTTCATCAATATGCAATTTAATAAGTTGAAAAATTATTAGCATTCCCAATTATGTTTGCAATCCAGATTTGGACTGTAAACCAAAAATGAAAATCTTGACCATTTTATTTGGGCTGGAGAAAATATGGACTTGGACTATTCGAAGGGCTCAGTTCATATTAGACCAATCATAATATTCGGGGCCCAACATGAGGAACTTCAATTTACTGAATTTGGCGTGCTCATTTGGGGTCAACTTTGGACTGGCAAGATCAATTCTGTCCAATTACGTCTCCCAAGTAGAATTGTGTGCCATAAAAGAATTATGAAATTATCTGACCCAAAAAAAAGAGAATAATTATGAAATTATGACCGAAAAAAAAAATTATGAAATTGTGTTGACAAGCAGGTACCGCCAGTGTCTAATCAATGCTTTTGCATTCCTTAGTTTTGCTTCTAAGTTCTAATCTAAGTGCGCTTCCGTTTGCACATGCTTTAACGTGAAGTGAGGTGAGTCACTTTTAAAAGACACAAAAAGAAGCTCACAAAGATTGACAACGAGGAGTAATTTCCATAAACTTTGTAATGTGATGTTCCTTCAAGAGTGGATCAAGGAGACGTTAATGATTAATCGTTGATTGGTTTTAAGTTGTTGTCTGAAGTAACATATATCTATGAACAACTTGTTTTGTAAATATAATTTTTTTCATCAAATAATATTTAAAGACAATAATTTGCTTATAACAGTAAATTTAGTGTAACAGAACCTGATAAAATCAAAGTTCAGCTTATAGTATATAATTATAACCAATAAAAAGAAAGTATATATAATAACTGTTGATGATACACATTAGATGATTAGAACTTGAAAGATGCCATGAACAACTTTTAAGCGAACACATGCATAGCAAATAAACCAAATGCCCAATGGGTTATTATATTGATGAAGACAACTCCCAACCCATTCATTTCCTATTCATCACATGGGCAATTTAATTATGCAAACATATATAGTCACGAAAGCTAGCTAGCTAGCTAGCTTATCTAATTAGCATTGATGTAGCGACAATCCTTTCTGATTTCACCCTGTTCTCCCGTGAGAGGATTGTACTCAGATAACAACAGGATGGCCCTTGAGAATTGTTGGTTGAAATATTCATTATCATCTGCCATCTTTTGCACATAAGGCGAGGTTCTTGGGTCAGTGGCAAGTTCCTCATCCACGGTGAGGAGGCCCTTGTGTTTGAGGATGTTCTTGTAGTAGTTGTTGTCAATGATCATGGGCGTTACGAGGTCGTTCCTTGAGTATTGGACATCCTCTGGGTTGGGATTGGGTGTTGGGCAACGCCGTTTCAGGTACTGGGCATGTGCTGGGTCCAATGTTTTGTCCACTTCAGGGTATAGCCTCTGCACCAGGTTCATGCAGTGGACTCTTCCCACTGAGTGAGCTCCTGAAATCAACGAATTAACTGGCTTTATTAATCCGTTTAACTAAGAAATGGTATTTGCAAAGGCCCACATATTGCTTAGATAGAAGAACTAGTTGAGATTCTCTCATATATCTCTTGAGTAATCCTGTATAATTAGAATAAAATAATAAAAATTTTATACATTATACATAATGATTATTGGATTAAATATAATTGTAGAACCTACTTATTCATCCAAAGATCATTACTTATGTCATGTCATTCTGGCATTTTTTACATCTCAATCATTCATTTCTAACTCATTGTTTTTAAATCTAAATAACTCACATATTCAGTATTTATAAGATTCGACCAATTTGACTCAAATTGGATTGACCTAATACAAAAATAAAACTCTCTCAATATTAGTTATTTCTATTCATCGCACATTTCACACTTTAAAGTGTTATTTGAACATAACAGACAACATATGGACTCACTGTAAATGTTTTATTTTTCATGCGGTTTTTACTCTCTTTATTGGTATTGCATATGTGTCCTTGATTTTCACATCAAGATAACATTCATTTCTCTTTTAAAAATGGTCGGATCTGATTGTAAAGTTGTGCATATAATTAGATCATGTATAATTTAGTCATGAGAAAATCATCTCCTAATAACAACATGTTATTCCTTATTGTTGGCCCAACATTTTTATAAATAATGTATTATTTATTAAGAATTGAGATTATAAAAACTACGCATACCATATGCGGCAGCGATACTCAATCAGTTAGGAAAAATATCATATGATATATATTAAATCTCATACTAGTGGCCTGGTGGGATTTGTATATCACTGACAGATACAACAAATTAGGGATCTGTCCTTGTTTCTGCCAAAATAAAGGTTAGGCATCCTTCCATATAATGCTTAAGGGACTACTAATTTTCGTTTAATGGAAGGTACCATTACATTTATATTTGACTTTAGGGAGTAAATGTTTGTGTTGAAAAAGACTTATTAGTTTCAAGTTCAACAGATATAGATCAGAAATCAGGTTTAGCCGTTTAGGAGAAATACCTAAAAGAGCGACCGTGGCTTCAACGTCAACGCCAATGTCTTGAAAACGAGACAGCACTAAGGATATGGAATCATTGTGGTTGGGAATGAAGTCTTCCACCACCGTTGCATAGCTTTCTTTGCTATCCCTTCTCCCCGTCTTCATTTCAATTCTTGGACCTCCCAACTGCGCTTACCAAACATATCCATATACCCAATATTAAACCATTTCCAAATCGATTCTCCAATAAACTAAATTTTAATTTGCCCTTTGTTTCCTTATAATTTGTCCTTTGCACACTCGTGCTAAGTTTGTGATACCAAAATCATACGTAAATAAGGTGATAAAAATTCTGATATTATGTCATGAATCATTTCTAAACTCTAATATTTAAGAATTTATCTATTTGAATATGTAAAAAGTAAAGTTGATGAATCCTATTTTATTGTGAACATATATAAATGTGTTAAATTTGTATCCTAATTTAATAAAGGGTCTATATTTGTACATCTGACACTCGCACATACACAAAGCACAAAAACCCTTGATATGTGACTCACCATGACAATGCCGTCTCTAGCCGACAGAGCAACAATGTCAGCGCATGAGACCGTCAAGGGGCATTCTTTCTCAACAGCCACTTTGATGGTGTTCACGTATTTGAAGTTTCTCATCCCAAAACTTCTCTCCGATGTCTGCTCCGACACTACTTCATCTTTCACCGTCGCTAGTAGTAGGGATGCATCACATGACTGCTTAATTGCATGTATCGATCGCAACACATTTAATTTCTTAATTTGAAACATTATATATAACTATATCGTGTTGGGTTATATATATATATATCATGTACCTAATAAATTAGTTAGGAACTTAGTACCTACCTTGACCATGCAATCATGGAAGAGATTTCTGACCCACGAAACGGCGGTGTTTCCATGCTTGTTATATAGCTGGATGACTTGCTGCTTGATGACCTCTTCCGCTTTTGGGCAGCTCTTGGAGTAGTAATTCAGCTGAAGTTGGCTTTTGCCTATGTGTATATACACACACACACATGATGTTATATATCGAAAAATTAGTTAACTAGCGCACCTGAATTTTGATAAAATATAATTAAAACGCTCAATCGTAAATATTTGTAATTGATCATCTGAACTCATGAAGAAAAACTGTATGTATATATGTATATAGTACTTGCCGCACAAATGTGTGCTATAGTATATCTTATAATAACTTGTCACATGTCTTTATTTGGTTAAAACAAAGAAAAGAAAACTAACTGGCTAATTACTAAAGAGAAACACCTTGACCCTATATTTCAAACACCTATGAATAATATAAAAATAATTGAAAATTTTAGTTTTGCCTTTTTTTTTCATGTAATGAACGGATAAAGTAACAAAAATGTGGTTCCTTATATTTTCACAGAGACAAATTCACCGGAAAATGCAACTCAAATCCCTATTTACTTGTGTATAATTCCTCATGTGTCCTAATGATAACTTAGAAAATGTGTCTAAAATAACAATAATAATGCTAAAAATGATCTACACGTACCCAGATTAAAATGCAAGAGAAGCAATAGAAGGAGAAAACATATATTGGAACAGGGCTTGCAGGTGGTGGTGGCCATATCTCTAAGGTTGAATTAATGTGTCTAATTATTAAGCGAGTTGTGATGAGGGAGAGGGGGGGAATTTGGAAGGGTTTTTATAGAGATGTACTGTTGGAGTGCACTACTCAATTAGCTTATTAGGATTTGGAAGAGTGGAAATGAAGCCTCCGGCCGGCACATGCATTGATCTCCACTAAGCAACTTTCTTTGACCTTTCAGGCCACGCTTGTGGTTTGTGGCCCACTCAGACGCCGCACCTATGTGCAACTGCATCAAAACTATATAGTGCTTATATATATGGATTATGGATGGAACAACATATGTCAAAAGTTTTAATAACAAAAATTGTTAAAATTATAACACACATATATAAAGTGAAGGATGAGATGGGGTCATATGATAGATGGGATGGGATGCATGGTCAAATCAAAAGCAAGTTTAATATGTTCAGAATAGCACTATGGTATGTTCTTCGTTTAGGTCGAGAGATTCCGATTAATTATTGCAAACACAATGTTATAAGTATTAGAATCACACACACATGTACATATTTAGAAGCAAGGAATATTCATGTGTAATAATGCAACAATTTGACCCAAGAAAAATAACGCAATAATGTGATTTGTACAACGCTGAGGTTAGTTGGCAAGGGATCATATATATCCAGAACAAGCATAAATTTTTACAAAATATTAGTAAACAATATGTGAACTTGCCTTAATAATTTATTGGCAGGATAATGCTAAAAAATACGAGCTAGGTTGTGATTGGAATCATTAAATTTGATTTTGATTTGAAAATTAATTGTCACGATTAGAAATGAGTATAAAAATAAGATTTAAATAATTTTTACGCTTGAAATATCTTAAAAATAAATCATTTATTTTATTTTAACAAGTCTTCTTTCTTATCCTTAATTAGAAAAGATTGCTACAGTTTTATTTTTTTTATAAAATAGATAGCGTTATTAAATGTACAAGTGTGAAATTATGTATAAAAAATATCTAAAATTAAAATTTGGTTTTAATTTTGTTATATTAATAGGAAAAATAGTTTGACACTATTATCCAATCAAATATTTTTATTTGGATAATTTTTTAAGTAATGACAGTTGGAGTTAATCATATTTAATTTATTAATGTATCATGATATGATTGATTAGATGATATTGTAAAATATTTTTATACTATCAGTGTATCAAAGTTAAATCCAAAGTATTTTATTCTATGAAATAATCTCTTTTTTTCGTTTTATGACTTTTACAATATTTATAGTAATAACCACTATTAGATATTGTTAATGATATGATCATACACAATTTAGTTTTTGTGACAATAAATGTATCAAAACTAAATTTATTTTAAAATACACGAGCTAAAATTATGAGTTTAATTTCTACACATTAACAATGTTATCCAATTAAATCAGTTCATTTGTATTACTTGTAGTGAATATAAAACTTAATCACTAATGCTGTGGTAGTATACGACTATATGACAATGTAAAAAAGTTTAACACTATCAATGCATAGAAATTAAACTATCAAATTATTTTAAGATTGATTCCAAATTCATTCTAAAACTTGCAAAACAAAACGTTATAAATCAAATTAATTATAACGTACGATCGTGTGGCTGGTATTGACTTAGCGACATACATTGAGAGAACCTAATTTTAATTTAAAGATTATGAGCAGTTAAGTAATGAAATTATGAAAGAATGAAGAGTTGAACATAAAAATGATTTAACGAAAATTTATAGTTGGGTTTGAAAGTTTTGCCAAGTCCCTAGCCATAGATAAGTGTATACCGAATTGAAAATATAACAATAGTAAGTTAAAAGGCATCCTATCTAATCACAATTGATGATAATAATCACCACTATGATATATTAAGGGTTTAGATTATGTGAAAGACAATAACTCATAAGTCGAAGCGTTAGGGAAACTCTAACCTCTCAAATTGGAGTGCCATGTCATTCCTCATTATCATTAATTAGTGGTGTTAATTATATTTCACAGAAACTACTTACCAACCGCAAAAAGCACCTGGTTGTAGGTAATTAATATTCTAGTAGATAAGATGAAGCGACCAATAATAACAATTGTGCGTAGTTTGTGGCCAATTAATGCAAGATCACGCATTAATTTTTAGACCCAAAAACGCCAGTTAGTGATTGGAACTTTGAAGCATGTACTAGTATCATTTTATGGTGGTGCTAGAAGCTTTATAAAAAATTATTATAGGTGTTTGTTTGCGCGGAAAGCTTGAAAGGGAAAGACATTGCATATCTTGCTTAAATGCTAGCTCCGAAAGAATTGACATCGTAATGATGCGTTTTAGCTCTCTTCTTCATCACAATGATTTCATAAAACATTAGTCTTCTCAAAGAACATTACTCAACTAATTGAGGATGTTTTTAACCAAAAAAAGGCATTTCTTTACGAAATTGAATTGATCTTGATCGTTTTCTTTCGCGGCATACACATATAGGACTATGCCTTGACTGTCACATTTGGATGTCCTCATGTCTGAATATCGTAACATTTTAATTTGTTATTGCTTGCTTTCATGCATCATTATGTGCTTGGTCATACAGAATAACAATTTTTGTTGACAAAGAGATACAAAAATAAATAAATAAATAAATTGACGGCTATTAAACACAACCAAATAATAGGACATTAGCATCTTGTATTGTTTGTTGGGTTTGCAAGGTATACACTATCGGATACAGTGATTAATCCTTGTATTACAGAATTTTTTTTTTCAATAATTAAATAGCTTACTATAAAAGAGAGAAACAAAAGAGTACATCAAAAGTGATTACTATCACCAACAAAATAAAACAACACAAAAGGTGCTAAAAAGACAAGCCGAGAAGGTGAAAAAATAAAATCACCGCAAACATCCAAAAAGCAACCAAAAACCATTCAAAACCGAAAACCCTCAATGAGTAGAACTCCAGGTTTTAACCAAGGCCCTTAGAACATTGTCCACATCAGTGGAAGATAGCCCTAGGCTTTTCCCAAGCTCCCATGGTAGGCCGAGCTTCATGCATAAAACCATCCTCCATTGCTTTGGGTGTAACAAGATTGTGCTTTTTGTGAGGGGACAGGAGTTGGTCACAGGTTCTAAAATTGCTTCATTTTTAAAGCAAGAATCAAACGTCTGACACTTAATTAAGGAAAAAGAGAGTCCTTGTCATCTCATCTTTACCATGGTTATCATCTTATATTGTTTGATAATTACAGACTTTAAAGAAAAGCTAAATGAAACAACATACGTCAAAATTTGGTTAGTTACGAGATAAACTCGCTCGTTAATAAAAAAAAACATGGGACCAAAACAACATTTATTAAAATGAGTTAACAGCATGTGAATTAAATTCTCTTACCAGATTTGCAAGAATACTTCACCTTTGACGTTTCTATAAAGATGTATGCCAAATCATGGGACAACTTTTGATTTAACTAAAGCTTTGAAGCTATCAAAACGAGACGCAATATCACAACTTATCACCGTTACGCTTTGCTAGCTCGATATTTTGCTATCAGGTCTGTGCTTTTTGGATGACCATAGCCGTTTATGCATCATATGCCTATGCTTGTTTCAAGGTTTGAAGGAAGATTTCTGTCACACTATCAACAGTAGAAGAGTGTTCAATGATTATATATGCACCCTTCGTTGCTCGTAGTCTTGTTCTATTTTGTTATAGGATAAATATAGTGACACAAATCCAAAAGCTTTAATCATATAATGAAACCAAGAATTTAGCGCAATGCATTTATTTTCAGTACTTAAAAGCAACCTTTAATGAGATTTGCAAGATATATATCACCTTAACTTTCATTCACAAATTAACTAACTTTGGAAGTATATATAATACAATTGGCACAAGCTATCTCCGTTGTTGCCTTATCCAAGATGCAAGTTACACAATGCACACAACTAATATTATCCAGCAATGAAGATTTAATTGTATAATAAAAGCTCTAGTTGTTCTGCTATGTATATTGCTATACGTGCTGAAAAGAATAATCACACAAGGCATACAGATACATAAACTGATTTATCAATCATATAAATCCTGAAAAGGCTAAGCTATTAAGCTCTTGAGGTTGCATCATGGAAGTCCACTGATCAAAGTTGTTATAATTGTAGCCTTTGCTTACATTTGCCTCAAGTATTTGCTTCTCATAATCCACTTCTACTTCGATTAGCTTTTTATTCGGAGCAGCATAAAGGTCCAATTGATTTTCTTCAACAAATTTTCTCTTCATTGGACTAAGCAAGCTCTCTGCAGAAGATGCTAGGAACTGTGCTCCTAGTAAGTTTAATTTGTCTTCATGCACTGAAGCATGTGCTTTTATACCATCATTGCAACCAAAGCCTGGGCTTGAAGCCACACTAATAGAATTGGACATAGTACTCTTAGAAGCCAGAATATAAGGTAACATTGGAAACTCATTGTACACATAATTTTTTACTAGCTCTTGATTGGAGTTTCCATTCACTTGCTGAAAGTCATTGGTACTTGGTTCATTACTATGTTCATTTGAATCTTCCCAAGGGCTTCTTGTGCTGTTGGTTTTCAGTCGAACCCGGCAAAGCACCCACTCATCCAGCTGTAAAACACACACGGATAGAAAGAAAAACTCTGTCACACCTTTCATAGTATCATAATAAAGATAATGTTACACAATCAGAAAAATATAATCTGATTCGACGACAAAAACTATAGTGCTTTTTAAATAAAATAAAGTTGTATAACTCACTTATTCATATGAGAATCAATAATTTATGCCTCATTTTTACAAAGTTTTGGGCTCTCTTAACATTTTTCAATCCCCACATAAGCTTTAAGAAAAAAAATTAAAGTCATGAAAATTTAGTTTACTTACTCTCATAGACCCTGTTTGCCTGGTGTGTAAGCTCATTGAATCATGCAACCGATACTCATGCATGATCCAATCGGTTTTATATCCCTTTGGGGGGCGTCCCTTGTAGAACACAAGGGCCTTCTTCAGTCCAATACTCTTTGTCCCACAAGAAGTGAGGATGGGTTTGTCAGTGACTGTGGCCTTCCAATAACCTGAAGCAGCTGCTCTATTAGGCCTCACCCCATTAGGATACTTCCTGTCCCTAGGAGTGAAAAAATACCATTCATCCTCCCCAATTAAAGCTTTGCCTGTAAAAGAAAAAAATGAAAAGCTAACACTGCTTAGTAATATTCCTTCAAATGAATTAAAAAAACTATACAGAAAAAGTGTAATTGTTAACACATATCATACTTGGGAGCTCCCATGGATTGTACTTGTAGAGGTCTATTTCTGCTATGAATGAAGCAGGGAGGGGGCATGAAGTCACCTTGTTTCTCAGATAGTGAACAATTAGCTCTTCATCAGAAGGGTGGAATCTGAATCCAGGAGGGAGCTGGATTTCTAAATCTTGATTTTCGTCCATGAAATAAATTTAAAAAGGTATAATAATTAATGTGCCTACACGTAGGAACCTAGGGAATGTTTCAGATACTATCGATCATAAATTCATAATGTTTGTAGGCTTGTAATTAAATACTGTGCATGAGTTATAAGTATTTGTAATTATATTTATATACATGCTGCTCGGTCATGCAGAGAGGGACAATTATCAAATAGTATAATATTCGGTGATCAGGCATGTGAGGAGAAAGAGATAGGGAAAGCAACCCATTTGTCCTATGTTCTATGATCAAAATTCTTAGTGCATGCCATATAATTTAATCAGCATGATTACTTTGAGATTTAGACAAAAGATTGGGTCCTATTTGTAGGCAAGTGGAATTATAGGATACAGGTTAGTTTTGAGACCATAACGACAAGCTTGTCAATTTTCTGCTTGAATTATATTATTTATTTATTTATTAATTAAATTGTCTTTCTGCCTCAAATTGCAATGTTGAATATTATTATTAGTGGTTCAGTTGATTGTTCAATCAAAATACTTTGGGAAAGGAAGTTATCTGGTAGGGTGGGGGCGGATTTCATCATGTTGGGATGATAGGGCGGCTAAATTAAAAAGACTTTTAATAGTAATCAGTTCTATTCTCTTTTCTCCAAGTTTTGATACTTTATGATGAGTTTGTTACTGACATATTGTGACAGCAGTTATATAATTAAGGCGAAGTACCTCTACTGATGAAATTATAATAGTGAAGCTACTTGATTTTAATTTGAAAATATTATTTCAACTAGGGGAGTGAAATCAGAAGACATCGAAAGATTTGCGGAGCAATATGTGAGAAGCCATTGCACATTTGCAATTCTGCATCCCCTTACCGGTGATTAGCACCCGAGACCTTAATGAATGTACCTCTTGCCAACCAGCCATTGACTAAGATTACTGACTCAGAGAATGAGCCCAATTTAGCTTTTCTAAATGAAAAATGTTAGGTAATAAATTTTGACAGAATTTAGTTGCTAGAATGATGTGACACAATCCGTGTCTCTTTGATATCGATGAATAAGTGCATTATATCACTACAATTCATCTAGCAACTACAATCATGTAAAGTTCGTAATTATATTTTTCTGGTTACAAAACATTGTTCCTTCTAATTTGTAGTATTTCATTGTGGCGAAGTTGAAAGATTCAGAGGTGGACTTATAATAAGGGAAACACCATCTTAGTATTTCCTCCACTCCAACAAGCAGCTTAGTTTTTATTTCTACAGGAGAAACCAATGTACTACCTAGCAGTAGCTGCCACAGTGTTGTATGAGAATGTATAGATGTTATTGGTTTTCATGAATTCAGTTTCGTTCAATTAGCCAAGGAAAAATGTTTGGAAAAGGATATCCATGTGTGAAGTACTGAATAATAGGTTGGGCTGGAACAATGTAGCTCTTGTCTCACTATGGAATTTAGTGTTGTTCAAGTTGAATATTGGACACATGGTTTCTTGGCAATTGTCTTCTGATGCATGCATGGATCGATGTCACCAATATTGGACCTTCCTTCAACACCTGAACCCTTTACACGCTGTCCAAATCCAACTTCATTTACGTCCAAATTCACCTATTCTAATCTTAGAAGGCCCTTACATCATTATGCGTGGGGACATAAGTCCATGTTGCCCTTAAATTTGAACAGAATACTCCAATTTTTTTCTCTTTAATTGCATCAGGCATATTTCAGATGTTTGAGACCTCGAGTTATTGCCATCCGTAAAATAAGACTAATGTTCTGTACCATTAGATTATGAAGATGGACAAATATATAACGGGATTTCCACCTTGCTAAATATTAAGGAAAGAAGTGTCAATTTCGGTCCCAATATGAGCTTTAACTATTGAAAACTGTCCTCATTTGTTCTTGGCCACAAACCACAAATACAATGCACTATACAGTTGGTCTAGAAAATATAAAAATGAATATGAAAATTCCTTATCGTATGACATTAATTAGTCACATTACATAATTGGTCTAGCTAGCTGCAATGAATTGTGGATTTAAATTTTCTTATATTTTTTATTAATGATGTAGTTTTTAGCTTCCCCATATTTTATGTAATATTTTTTAAGTCTGCTAACATGGAATCAAAGTTAAAGATAGATAGATAGTTTAACATTTGTACACAGACGGGGAGGTTAATTCACATCAAGAAATAAAAAATAATATAGCTATTATATTTGGTTTGAAAAGATGGGCATGCATGGGGGAAGATGTCTAGAGATGGTTGCATTTGGTATTATTATTGCTATCATATACCAATACGATGGTCCTCTTGCCACAAAGCTCCAAGAAACAGAACATGCATTAATGCAAGCTGAAGAGACATAATAAGACCAACTTGATTCTGTTATTTGGTTTCTTCCTCTTGGAACTAATCAACTCATCAGTAAACAATTTTCTGCATCCCCTTATTATTGGACAGGCTGTTTTGACATTACCCCACTCACTGCCTTACACAACTATATGTGCCTCTACATTTCAAAATTTCAATCAGTGAACCATCAATGCATGAATTAGAAGCCCCACTTCTCCAGTTTCTTGGTATCTTTGATTGGTTTTTGATTTTTTCCCCCCCTCAAGGTATCAGATCTATAAAGTCAAGTGTGATATAAAATGAGTTATTGAATTTATGGAAAAACTTAATTAGCAAACAATTCTAGTATATCTTATTATGTGTGTATGAAATGGGAATTAGTTAAAAGAATGTTCCAATGTCTTTGCCCCTAGGCTCTTAGCATTAACTAAGTTCAAACCGAGACCTCGGATTTGTCTTGTATATAATGACTGAATGGCGTCTAATGCTAGGCTAGATTTTAAATTTTCTCTCGGAGACAAACAAAATATATGTATGAACACCAATAAATTAAGTACAAAACCTGTTTGGTGTTGTGTGTAAGCATATACCATTGTCACGGTACGTTGAAGTCATTTCATGTTTAGACCAAGCTTGAAGTTCAAGTTCGTTCAAATGTGGACTCATTTAAATTTCATCCTTATTTTTTTTAAATAAAATGTTTTTTTGAGAGTGATGCCAAATTAGCTAATGTGGGATACGTTTTCTCTTTGCTCGTTGAATATTCGGAGTATAGTTGGAATCAAATTGATAATATTCCAAGAATTTATTTGATTTGTGAATGAATTCATGATTTACTTGAATTGGTTTTGATTAAGTGCATCATTTCGCTCAATTGCTTTGCCATAATAGAAAAATGATTGGTGATCTTCGATAGAAACTCAGGTTAAACATTAAACAAATAGATCTAGATCAATGAGTAAATTGCAAAGGCGTGAAATGAAACTATACGCACGTGGTCTGTGGCATCCATATCATATCCTTCTTTGATGGCTTGATATAAAATAAAAAATAGAATAAAAAAAGAGCAGTGCAAAAAAACACACACAATGAGACAAATTAGGCTGGCACCTGGCACGGGGGGCCATCACCCCACACAATGCAAACTAATTAAGGAATGTGGGTTGGGGGTGGTCTTCATTGAGAGCACAAATTAAACTCTTTTTTGTTCTTGCCGATATATCTTTATCAATTTATACATCCAACCATAATCTTCTCATCAAATTCACCTGATCCAATCATAAAATTTATCTATACATGCATATTTGTTTATTCCATTCTATATAAATCGAGTTGTCTCCTTCAAATTTCTCCTCCTATTTTTACTTGAGAGATGTGCTATATATTTACTGAAAAAAAAATCCTACATAAATTGAGTCCATTCTTGTTTACTAATCAAACTTTTTAAGTATAACCTTAGCTTTCAACTGCAATTGATTACAACATTATAAAGAGAGAAGAATTATATATACTTTTGAACTAATGGTACATGGTAAATGAATTTTTTATTAAAGTGAAAAGCTAGTGCATTAAATCCAGCAATGAAATGTTCACTTTATAAATCAAGATTCATATAGAGGCATGTGATAGTATCTACAAAGGGAACTGGTGTGAGGACGGTCACTCAATGGGGCCGGTTGGTGATATGAAGATTCCATATATACTACTATATATATCTATGTGTTTGGTTCTGGAATAAATGTCTTATAATTAAATTCTCAAATCTATGAACGCACGAGATCATGTGTTTGTGTTTGGAGATTTACTCCTTTTTCCCCCCTAGTGATTTGAAGCAGAATCAGCAGCTTTTATAATAACAAGCATTTTGTTGCAGCGCGAATAGTACCTAATCCCAGATATTATTTGAATAGTGACATTTTGACTGTTACTCCATCGTTCCGCACTTTGCGCTGCATACATCAAATAAACATGTACAAACTAGTGGTGAAAAATAGATTGGACAGTGATATGCTGGTTTCAAATTTGGAGTGCGAATTTTGATTAAAACAAAATGTTAAAAAAAAAAGATGCTATTTAACTCTTGCCATCATTGTGGGCACCTGGATACTGATGCATAAATAAGATGGTGTCTCTGTATCTATCATGTGATTGTTATTAGGCCATCCGCGGACATCAGCCCCTTGCAAACTTCATGCTATCTAGTGCCTTGGGGGCGTGAGGGCTGGAAGTGGTTTACTGTCTCACGTTGCTTAAGAATTTAGTCAATATAATATTTATAAGATATTGAGCAATTCTCGTGAGCTAACTTTAATTTCATGAAAAGTTAGACACACTCAATCATAAAATGGTATTCAAGTCTCTATAACTAAATGATTAAGGATTTGATTATTGTTATCCCCATTTACATAAAAATATGTTAGAGTATAAAGACTATTCATATACTTTTATTCATCAATTTAAATCTTTAGAAGGAATAATTTCTTGACGTATTTTATTAAACAAATTGGATTTGAATTATCTAATTAATGCATGAATAGAAAAGAAGATCCACTTGTGAATATGCTAATGTTTTTCCATCCAATGCATATCCGATTTTCTATACATAGGATTTATCAGCAAATATTTAGACCAACAGAGAATCAATAGGGTCATTGAAATTATAGCACTAAAACGCGTTTTTGGATAACAAAACGTTATAGTTTAATTAGGAAATGAAATCCAAAAGAGCTTTTTAAAATTTGCAAGCGAAGAAGACCAAGCATAAATTGAAGGAAATTATTATAACTTATACACAAGATTGATGCGGCCTTGGATCTCAATAAGCTCGCGGGCAAGACGGAGAATCCATGGAATATAAATGGATGTGAGGAATGTCGCTATCTCAATGGACTTGGTAAATGTATTTTTATGTCGTACCTGTGAGTTTCATATCTTTCCCTGGGCCTACCAGCAAATCAAATTAGAATTCCGGTTAATTCAGAAATGAAAAGGCTAATACACATATAAAGAACTTATTAAATTATAAGAAATTATGGTCTTGTCATTTCTAAATCCGTGAAATTATTTCTGTGTTTCTCTAATATGTTATTCTAATTATTAATTAATTAGCACATGCGTGTGTGTGTGTGTGTGTCTATGTGTACTAAGTGACTTGAGGAATGATGATCATTGGATGCCAAAGAGAGGATGAGGAAACATATAATATGCATTGGAAGGGAAGCTCCAGATACATGAAGCCAAAAGCAGTTGAGTTGTCTGATATTTTTATAACATAACACATTACGTTCTCCTCCAATTATTATAATATAACTATTATATTTCCTATTGTTCCCATCAATCTGTAATGTAAAGATGCATGTAACCTCCAGGACCTGCTCATTCAGTTCCTGATTGTCAAACAGGTTGGCCCCACACATTCTATCATAGCTTATCAACTGATTCTATCTAATTAAATTCTCACTTGGTTTGATTGCTAGTTTTCACCTAATATCTGTTCCTCACCGATTCCACTACGTATTCAAGGGCCCAAAAGATGCTGATGCAATCTTAATGACTTTGAATCCTTTGATTTTTCGTAGTTGAGTTAAACTCCATTGTGAAAGTCTTTCTTTTAACGCAAATTAAGTAGCTAGTTGTCCAGCTTCAAATATATTACAGTATGACAAGTAAAAAGTTTGCTATCTACTGCCAAAAGTGGCAACTTCAAATGTGAACATAATTAAATATAGTTCTAGCTAGTTAAAGTGTATACTGTTTAGTTTGGCACATTTAACCCCAAATTTGTGGCCATGATTTCCTACAGCCAGCGATGGTTAGATTTCTATACGCTATTATCTCATTTAGTTTAATGCATTTAAATGTGGTAATTAATGCATGGTATTAAAAAAAAGATAGAGTAATGGGATTTGAATTCTCACTTTAATAATAAAATGGGGTGTTTCACTATTAAATTAATAGAGTAAAAATACTGCAATGCACTTTGCATATGAGAAAATTTCTGCTCTATTTCATTTATCAATTAACATAAATATTAGTTATTGTATTATAAATCACTATAAGAAAAATGATCATTTCCTTTTGAGTATTTTCGACATGTATGATTTATCGATAAAAGTTTATGAGTATTTCAATGGCTATTTTATATCAAAATTATTTCTTTATAATATTTTTATTGACACTTAAATTATTCAGAATTGTTAAAAATACTCATTATTTTTATAGTGAATGTAAGGATAATGAAAGATATTGCCTACAAAACTAATATATTAATTAATAAATAGAATAAAATAAATATTTTCTTTTACTCTCAAAGCATGTAAGAATTTTTTAGCTATGCATATTACGTGATCATATTCTTCTTGTATGAATTCGGATTCAAATTAAAAAGGAGTATCAAATACGTAGGATGGTCCTTCTATTAATTAGTTGTACATTTAAACAATTAGGTTTATGCTTATTGGCTATAATACGGTGAATGCTCACCCTCACCCCCATCTCAGTAACTCAATGCAGTGAAGGTCAACTAGTCTATCGGTATATGGACCAAGTTGATCAAGATACGTACGTTTACATTCTCCAAACCTATTTGAAGAAGAAAATTTGGCATCCTTTGGGACAATTGTTGCACCCTATGGAATAGTATAGTCCTCATATATATTAACCTTAGTACATATTGTTGAGGTTAGTTGAGGTGGGAATTAAAAAGGTCAATGTTGTTGTGATGGCAAATTTTGATATCACGCATGAGACACGTAGGGTTGTTGGAAATAGACAGAAAAAGTTATGACGAGGAATCAGAATATACAAAATTTTCAAAACTCTGTAAGCTTTAATCACGTGGGATACATATGATATACAGCAGTAGCTTGTGCTATAGTATTGTATATATAACTTGCATATTGTAGGCTTTCTTAAATAGTTATGTTCATCTAAAATGGATTAGTGTGATAGATTTTCCAAGTCATTTTTTCCCAGAAAAGTTTAATGCGTAATAACTATTAGGTTTATGTAGAGCAACTAGATATAGAGTACATATTTGAATGTGGATTGGATCAATTAATAAATCTAGCCCATCAAAAGAAATAAATTGTTAATTATTGTCTTGGCTTGGTGAGTATCTAGCTATATATCTCATCAATAATGGAAGTGGACTGTGTGAGGTAAAATGTCCTTGTCACTCAAGCAATCCTCAGATCTATCCTTTAGTTAGTGGCTAGATAGGAATATTCCTTTTACAATATATATAGCATTATACATTTTATTTTTATACCCGAAGTTGATTATTTATTGTCAAATAAAGAAATTCTATGAACTTAGAAAATAAAAATAAACAGTGAATCGTTTTAGTATGCAAGAAATTTTATAAACTCAAAAGGAAAAGTTTTATTTTAATCTATTTCATTTATTATTTGATAAATCAATATTATGAGTTACTTTTGTTTTATTTACCATTTAGTACCACATATTTTTTATAATCACAATATTGATCTGTAGAATACATATTTTCTTTTGAAAAAATGAAAAATGTCTTGCTATCAAAGCATATAAAAATTACTCTATAATAAATAGGCGTATATATCACAATCACAAGGACTTTTAGTTAGGCCACTGCTGGAGACAACAAACTACACAGGGCCAGCCCCGGCAAGGTAATTAGGCTATATGAAGTAACGTCTTCATCATGGTGACCAAACAATACAATACCATCATGCATATTCCCAGACACGATTTTCGTGCCATTCTAACGTAAATGTACGCGTATAGATATACAATTACCTACATATCAATTAGAAAAAAATTAGATGACCCAAAGTATACCATTTTATTTTTATCACACACTCAAAATAAAATTGATGTCTCATAATTATATAAACATATCATAAATAAAGTTATTACAGCTCATGTTTATTATGAATATATATAACTATTTATCTAATTGGTGTCACGAGGACACTGATTAAAGATATAAAACCAGAATTTATTGGTTAAAAAAGGATGAGTTCTTGGATTTTCTATCCATGAGATGTATCACAAAATTTAAAAACTTATCCCTGTATGTATTATTAACCATGGATGCAAATGTTCTTTCCCCACTTCATATCCCCACTCTGTCCTCCATGTCATATTTTGAGACACCTGGCAAATTTTAACATTTTTTTTTAACTTTTAACATTGTTAATCCAAAGTTGAAATATGAAAATTAGCATTGTTATTTCAATATTTAAAAAAGACTGATCAAATGGGACACTCATTCTATTATCATTGGATATAATAGATTGATAAAAAAAAAAGTAAGAATCACTATCATATCCAATAATAATGATGAGATATCTACTTTTAAATGTTAAAATAACATTTACTCCTAAAGAATATCCATCAAAATATGATAAGAGGGACAGAGTGAGAGACAAAAAATAGGGATTGAGAATTTGCTTCCCTAAACTCATCTTTTAGGACATTGGTTGAAAAATTCTTATATATAAATATAACATGTTAAATTAAACTTGCGCCTACACTCGATACATTATTATATATATATATATATATATATATATAAAATAAAATAATATTTTATATATAATAAAATTATACAATACTACTATATCAACATTAAGAATTTTTTATCTTTTAATACATCAATATCTATCTTGTGAGAATATTGATATATTATTGCTATGAATAATGTTATGTATATGATAAAAATAAATATATATCATATATTTTATTATTATTAGAGATAATGACTGATCTCTATTTATCCAATTCATTCATTACATCTAATAATAAGATGTATAATATATATTTATTTTATAATCTAACTATACAGGTAATATTACTTTCCTGTACAACTTTTCTTACACCAACCATTACTCCATAACATAAGCTGGGTATGTGACTTTTCATTGACTTGTTACACTGTAGCACAAGTAAGGATTCATGATCATATATCAGTGAGTAAGCACGGCACTTTTTGGAGAGGGACGGTGCATGAAGGCTCCCCACGGTCCAATTTTTGGGTCCCACAGCGTCACTCTGACAGAGACAGAGGTATCACGGACCGTCCTATCACCTTGCGTTGGGAAAAGAGAACACCTCCCCACACAGGCTTGTATAGTCTATTGGACCCCACAAACATAACAAAGTTTCGTGACTCCGACCAAAAATAATAATAATAAATAAACAGTTTATCAAAAAAAATAATAATAATAAACAAACAAAATATCAAAGTTTATGTACACATAAATTTAATTAACACGAATTATCATCTGTTCATATTATTTACTAACATGTTATCAAAAGTAAAATAGATTTTTGTACTCACTATTTATTTATCTATCAATTTTTTTAATAATATCTCATGTTAATAAAAAATATGATGAGATCTTTATTTAAATTTGAGGGTCAGACTATCTTTATTTATTTAACACATCCTATCTACTATATATTCAAAATAAATTTAATTTTTATATACCAATAATATAACATAATGTTTCATGGTGATCCAACTAATAGCATTTCATCAAAATATTAAATCATAAAGAATAATAGTCTATTATCACAATCCCCCATAATAATTTATATATCACATTAATAAAATTCGAGTAGATTACATTATAACAATATACACTTTTATACATAACAAATAAACTCTTAAAATTATGTTTATTTTAGGCTTCAATAATTTAATTGTAAAAGTATTCAAATATTAAATGCTAAACTAATCTCTTTACACAAAAATTTTCCGGAACACACCATCTTACATTCAATCTCATGAGAGTTGTGCAAACTGTGAATGCCTCTCTGACTTTGATCTGACCCTCACTCTCTCTTTTGGCTGATTTAAACTCTCGCATGCCAAAAAAGGGCTGGTCTTCGTCACTGTAATTATGGCTTAATCATTCTACACCTGATAAAGGGCCTAGTAAAGGTAATTTTTTGCTGTTACCTCTCGTTTCTGAAGAGCCACAGCAACAATTTTTTAACCTTAGATCTTCCCAGCAACTGCCATGCACAACACAATGAGTCAAACATAACCCTCTCTACTAGTCTACTACTTGTAGTAGTACCACTACGATCCCATCTCTCGAGATATTCATCAGAATAATTTTATTATTCACTTCTACGAAAAGCTATAGTACTTTTAAAAATAACATTAAAAATTCGGCTTGTTTGGCAAACAATTGGAGTTTGTGTTCAAAATATGCTCAACAAAGGCACAATTCTTTTACTCAATCAAAATTTATGGTTTACTATGCAAAAAGGCAACTCACAATCTCAAACACAAGACACACTATTCCACAATTGTGCGTGTGGGTTATGTCTGTTTGTGTGTGTCTGTGTGTGATTGTGAGAGAGAGAGAGAGTGTAGGTTGTGTGCAATGTGCTTGTGGTGGCCCATCAAAATATATGGCTCACCGTCTTTGAGGATACCATCGGTGAATAAGATGAGAAAGAGACTACAAAGAGAGAACCAAAGAAAAGAGAGAATAAGGAGTGAAGAGGGGGTCAGAATAAAAGAGCTGAAAACATTATCTGTAGCACCATATTAATCTTATATATGTATGGTGTTTTGGTTTTATCTTCACACAAATGAAATCAAACAAACAAGAAGATCATCACAAACCAAGTTGGAAGCTCTTGCATTAGTATATAGTTTCTTTTTCAGGCTTTAAATACTTTTGGTTCGATTCAAGTCTTTCAGTTTATGGCTTTTTCTTGTCTTTTGGCAGAGCCATATATATAAGGAGCCACTCTCTTAAAGAATTTCCGGGTACCCTCCAAAAGAATTTATGTTCATTTCTTTGGCTTTTGCTACTCAAAAACCAAAGACCATTGTTTTCTTCCTTGTTGTACTGTCTGAAAACCTTTGAAAGGTAGCTGTTTGCTTCTGCTCAACACTGCCTTTGCTAGCTACTACGCACACCAAAACCCCAATATTCCAATATAGCTTTTCTCTTCACCTTTTCTCTAATATGCAAATGATGCCCGGTGACCCCTTTTCTTTATCCACTACTTCCATCGGAGGGTTTGCTCAAGAGCAAAACACAAACCCTAACCCTAAACCTAATAATCCTCCTCCTCAAGTCCCCAAGAAGAAGAGAAACCTGCCAGGAACACCAGGTTCATTCATCATCATCATTGATATTAAAGCATACTTTTCTTCTTCATTTTTTTGTTCTCTCAAACTTTGTTAACATACATGTCTTGTTATTTCTAGATTGGAAACCTCCATTCTATATTTTGGACAAAAGTTTCTTTATGTATTATTAACTTTTGTCCAAACCATGGTTTTGAAGTTTCGAACAGAAATACAATAAGCGTGGTAATATATTTATGAGTTGTTTTTTCAAACGGGGTTTTGTGTTTTTGGACTATTATTACAGATCCAGATGCTGAGGTCATTGCTCTTTCTCCCAAGACCCTTATGGCCACCAACAGGTTCATATGTGAGATATGCAACAAAGGGTTCCAAAGAGACCAGAATCTTCAGCTTCACAGAAGGGGTCACAACCTTCCATGGAAGCTGAGGCAGAGGTCCAACAAGGAGGTGAGGAAGAAGGTGTACATCTGCCCTGAGAAGACCTGCGTCCACCATGACCCTTCAAGGGCATTGGGAGACCTCACAGGCATCAAGAAGCACTTCAGCAGGAAGCACGGCGAGAAGAAGTGGAAGTGTGACAAGTGCTCCAAGAAATACGCAGTCCAATCTGATTGGAAAGCTCACACCAAGACCTGTGGCACTAGAGAATACAAGTGTGACTGCGGCACCCTTTTCTCAAGGTAATTAACATAAGAAAAATACTAGACAGCCATAAACTTTTTTTCTCATAATAGTTGCCAGAATTTTTCATGAATAAAAAACAATGGTTGGGTAAATCCAATGATGAATAAAAATCATCAGTCTATGACTATCCAATAGTTAAAGACAATATTATATAACTCTGTAAAAAAATTTGGGAACAAAATTCAGACAATAAAATTTTGGTTGTTTACTGTTTTGCTTGATATACATACACGCGTTCCATTCTTTCCGTTTAACTTGTAAATGAAATAAATGCTCATGTACGTGTGTAGCATATGTAACATGTCCGAGGATTTTCTTATTGTTTGTGGGTGCCATTAAGTTTTGAATTTAATGCTTCTCAAATTTTACTACTACTATAGTTTTTATTTTTTGGTTACAGTTATGCTATATGGTTTAAATGATGAGGTATAAGATTTTCCTTGGATTTTGAGCAGGAAGGACAGCTTCATTACCCACAGAGCTTTCTGCGATGCCTTGGCTGAAGAGAGTGCTAGGCTCACATCAGTTGCCGCAACAAATCTTACTTTCAAGAATGAAGAGGGTGCTGTGATGAATAACAGCTCTCAGCAGCATGGTTTGGCACATGGACTAATTGCAACGGCTGGGCAGGGGCTTCAAAGTGTAGCTGGAATTCCTCAATTTGGTCCACATGGATTTCGTCTAGATTTTAATGGAATGGAGCATAGACCAAGCTTGTCACTGTGGTTGAACCAAGGAGGGAACCATCATCAAATCAATAATGTATCTCATGATGTGGGACCGAATTCTGGCCTCTATAATGTGTCCACATGTTCTTCTTCAGGTTTGCCTGAGATTGTGCAAATGGCACAAACTACTAATAATGGTGCCTTAATTGGCTCTAATTCAATATTGTCCAATTTTGGGGTTGTGCCTGCTTCCAATTCCAATTCAACTAGTGCAAACCTTTCACTATCTTCACTACCTGTTGGGAAAAGAGGAGAATTAGGTGGAACTTCAGATCATAACTTGACATCTATTTATAGTAGCTCTGAGGGTCAAAGCAAGCAATTAACAAAGCCACCTAATTCTTCACCAATGTCAGCCACTGCTCTTCTTCAGAAAGCAGCTCAGATGGGTTCCACAAGAAGCACCACCAACCCTTCAATGTTCAGTGGTAGTTTTGGGGTGATGACTTCATCTAATTCCTCCCAAACTACCACTCTCAACAATAGCAATAACAATAATGCAAACCATGCTGGGAATTTCGCTTTAAGTACTAGCAGTGCAGCCATGCTGGGAAGCAATGCCAACTTCAGCTCATTGACGCATTCATCAAACAGTTTTGATCAGCTTGTGATGCAAACCGGTGGACAACATAGTGAGCCGGTGAAGTTGAAGCTCTATCATGGTTCAAATGCTGTGGAACACAATTTGACAAGAGATTTTCTTGGGGTGAGTGGAGGAGGAGGTGCTGCCCCTCAATTCCTGCCCCAAGAGCTTGCAAAGTTTGCTTCCATAGGCTCACCAATGGGGTTGAGCCAATTCGCAAGCAATCAGTGAATTGATTCAAGAAAAATTTCTTTAGGTACTTCATAAGAAAATGTTTATGTTATTTTACATTTAATGTTTAACAATTTAGCTGTTTGGGATGTAGTTATTTTCCGCAATAATAACTATATTTTTAATACAATTGCAGAAGTCTTGGAATTGTATGGTTCAGAGGACAATTTTTCCTTACTGTAAGACCACGAAAGAATATATATCTCCAATTCAAGTCATTTATGAGCCAACCCCTTTGATGCATTGTGTTGTGGAAGCTTTGTAAGATATATAATGAAGGTTAGTTCATCATCAAGTATATATGAAGGGTAGGGGGAGACCAAGTTACTGTGTACCTATTGTGAGAGATTGGTCCATGTTGTGAGCTGTTCAGAAGGAGTACTATTGTAGGGAGGGACCACTATGCATGTCTGAGGTGACTGAAGGGAATGGGGAACACCTCGAATATAATGCATGTTCTCCTAGTTCTTGTTAATGTTGCTGTTTTATCTCATGTCTTAACCTTGTAATCGTTTTTGGCTTCTCCTTTCCTAGAGAGAAGTGGAGAGAAATATAAAAATAATGAAACGAAATGAATTAGAAACACAAATGAAAATTCAATTTGTGTGAAACGCCGAAAACTACGTGCTGCGTACCACACTACAATTGATCGTCAAAATTCAGATCCTTTGCCTACGTACTATATTATATATATATTATTACTAGTTGTAACGTTATTACATTTAATTTTGACTCCTTTGGGTACGTTTCACCAACATTTTGAATAATAATTCAGGCGAGTTTTCAAGAGAGATGATGAGCTCTTGTAAGTCACCTGGTCACCATTTGAGGTATATGAAAAATTCCATCATACATACAAACATGAGAACTTACTATTAGGTGGATCAAGGGGTTTTTTTTTCTTGTTTTTGGAGTAAGTCATTCCTCTTGTTATTCTTGATTGTTTGTCATATTTATTTTTTGAAGTGTCAGATAATCAATGGATGTTAAAACAAAAAACTAAGTCAGAGAATGTAAAAACATGTGAATATATTTAAAACAAATATAAAATAAGTTGGTTAAAGTACAATTCTTCTTACAAATATCTCTATATATGAAGTATTAAATTGAAATTTATATGATCTAAGTAAGAATTCCGAGTTGGATTATCAAGCGCAACACAGTACATTTTAAGTAGGCAGAATCTAGGTGCCAGACTGGCCTTTTTGGCAGACCCTTATAACCGTGACAAAGTGAAGTCTCCAGCTATGTTACCCAGGGACCAGGGTTAAACAGTGAAAGTTTCCTTTGAGCCGTTTGAATCGATTTGCCAAGCCAAGTGCTAGTTGTTGTAGCTAACTGATGAAAATCATGATGTCCTAGTAATTAGCATTATTAGAATTAAAAACCAAAACCGAATATATATATATTATATACTATAGCAAGTTTGTAGTCAAATTTATTTGACTTAATTGGTATGTGTATGGAGTGTGGATTGACACTTCATTGCTGGACAGCTCGTGGTCACTGCTCTCAATCTGAATATATACAGTAACTGTAAAAGCATGTCTCTGACTGCTTCCAATTTAGATTGACAACCGAAAAACAATGCAAAATCGATAAATCATTAGCACACTCTAGTGACCGATCGATGCTAGCTGCGTATACTAGACAGCCCCCCATAACTACTAGCACGGCATACGTGGCAATATATTTCTTTTGTGAACTTAGTGCGGTAATATGGATTAATTTCTTTTAAAGTGTAGAATTTTCATATGTATGTCTCTTCTTTTTCTATCATGAAATTCTCTTTATACATACATTGAGAAATTGATAAATCATCCAATAATTCAGGGTTCTTGATGTATACGAGCTATTTAGATTATCAAATTTTTTGGGGGATTGTAGCCCAATAAAAATTATAAAATGGAATTTATATTTCTTTTGAAGAAAGAAGGAAAAAAAAAAAAAACAAGACAAAGGAAGTTCGAAGAGGAGAATGGTAGGTAATTCGATCTAGAAAGGATTTGGTACAACTTCAAATGCAATAATTTATTTTACAAAAGAAAAGGTTGAAGTTGCCAACAAAAATTTGGGTTCCACTCCAATAATTTTTTTAAAGGGGTTTGACTTCGGCATGACTGCCATCTCTGGTCCCAAGTTGTTCAAAATATGAAGGTCTTTATCCCCATTTTTTTTTAATCTTAAAAAGAATTAATACAATACATCCTAACAATATAAGCTAAAATAATAGGAATGTGAGGAGGGGAAAATGTTTGGGATTCCAATGTGGAACGTACAAAGCACAAAACCTAGCTAGTGGAAACGCTGTATATGTTTCCTCAACCAAAGCCACGGTGACGGAAAACCCAGGAAACAGGAATGCTTTTGTTTGACAATGTCCTATGCTAGCTATATATCGATCGACGATTCTCATTATTTGTTGGTTAATGAAGAGATTGCATGCAGGTGGCACACCTTTTCCTCACGATCCTAATGTATTAGGGCCTTGAATTTGTAGTTCCTATAGCATTGTCGCTGATTTTACCGGTGTGCTATTCATTAATCTTTTTTTTTTTTGGTAATATATTATTCATTAATCTTTAACAAAGTAAAGAGAAAAAAAGAGTCAAATAATGTTAAACTTTTTTTTTTGCAAGTCATGAAATTATATGTGAGATATTTTCTTTTTTCTTTTGGGACAAATATAGGAGATATTCTACATGTAAAAAAAAATACAAGAGATATTCTTAGATATGACCAAAAAAAAAAAAAAGAAGCTCTAAACTATTCAATATTTTATGCTTCGGCAATTATATATTGTACACATAGTTAAATACTAATTAAATAAAATGCCCGCTCTGTTCAAAATAATATTCATTTTAGAAAGATGTTTGTTTCATATTATTCAATTTGTTAATGTTGTTTTAGAATTTCAACATGTCATTGATTAGTTTATTTCAATTTTATCCTCACCTTTATTAATTGTAATAGTTTCTCTTTTTTATTACCTTTGCTAGTTTATTATAATTTCTTTTAATTTAGCTATATAAAAATTCAATCTTTTGTGACTATTTTTTTTAGATATTAATTAAATAATCATTTTAATCACAATATCATTATATTAAAATACAAATTATCTTTTTAGACGGTAAAATACAAATTATCTAAGCCACTAAAATTAATTTAGTAATAAGAAATTTAGATAATATACATAAATTATTAGGTCCAAATCTCATTATAATTTATATATTTCTAAAAATAAAGGAAAAAAAATACAAATTATCTTAAAATGGAAGCAGCGTCACAAATTTTTTTCTTGCCATCTGAATGCTGCCTGATAACTTTTCTATGTGTATTGTAAAAAGAAAGCTGCAAATGTTGGTGCTGTGGAGAGCTTATCCAAATGCCAAATGGGTGGTGTACGTAGAGGGTAGGCCCTAGCTAGGGCGCAGCAACAGGATTCGTGAAAATGCACAAAAAGAGAACTCCCAAGCCCAAAGAAAAAGGCAAAACCTTTTTAATTGCCAAATGAGTAATGAGATTTCTAACTTTTTATTGGTATTTGTTATGACCAGCTTTTTGAGACCTGAGTCGGCCCTAGCAATCTCTCTGAACTTTGAACTCTCTTCCCAACAATAATTCTCCCAATGTGCTTTTTCTTTTTTAATTTGTTTCACAAAGCCAGAGGAGTATCAATCATATTGTATTGTTCATCATAAGATATACTATAGTTTAGTATTCTTTGTAGGTCTAAAACAAGTCAAAATGCTTGACTCTTTTCCTTTTTTGGTCTGGGCTTGACTCTTTAAAAGAAGTTGTTCCCGAACAACTAGAAAAACGAAAAGAGGCCCAATATGAATGGGCCATTTGTTTTGTAAGAGAGCTTATCATCCCGAATGGATATAGACATAAATATTGCTGGTTGATAAGCTCTACATGGACATAGACCTCAGTTGCATTCACAAATCACAAGTGAGTTCATTAATTTATTATCACTGTCACTTGCAGGATGGGTATAAGATAGAGCAATCGATTCAAGCCCACGCACATTAGTGCTTCTAAGATCTCTGCCTCTGACTTGGCCCACCACCACCACCTACAACACAACAACAACAACAACAACAACAACAACAAAAATTCAAAAATAGTGTTTTGTTCAAGTTCACACGAATCAATTTTATTATGTGCACATTCTTTTCATTTCAAATATCAGAGAAATAGTCATTATTTTGCATAATAAGTTATTTATTACTAAAATATTCTCTAATTTAAATGTTTATTAGTTAATGACTATATTCAACAAATTATTTATTATCATAACCAACAGCAATAGCTAGTGTCGACAAAGTGAAAACTCATGAAACTGGCTTACTTGAGTGGTTTATTCTTGAGATTTTAGTTAATGAACCGAACAATACAAAATTCTGGCATCTAAATCATAATTACAAGAATATTATTAGACACATTCGAGTACAATCTATATTTTTCTTTTGTATTACCTTCTAGAACCGAATCTTATAGCCGGTTCCCTATTTTTATTATTATTAATAATAAAATTGATAAGAATATAAGGGGGCGCAAAAAAATAAAAAGAAACAAATTTTGAGAAAGATGGAGTGCAGGTTTATCTGGGTCTTTGATATTATATGAATGATTCAATTTAGTTCTTGAAATTTAAAAGCTATTAATCTAACTCTTGAAATTGTAAAAATAATTATTTAAATATGTGTTCGATGATTTGAGTGCGTCGTATAAACATCATTTAAAAACTAATTTAAATTATTTTTTTAATTCTACAAAATAAGTTAATAATTTATTAATTTTAGACATCAATGTGATGTGAAGCACTCGTATAATTGAAAAAGATGAAAGGATGGGGTGATATATTGACCAATAATGCCTAATGGGCGTTAATGTCAAAATCCCAATTAGCATGACGCCGCAAAGCCTGTGTCTGATGTAAACCCAACTCAAACCCAGAATTTCTTCTTCCTCTTCTTTTTTTTATTTTTTTTAATTTTGATTTGATACAAACAAACAAAACCTCAAACAGCCCCCCATTGCTCAACTGAAAACTCCCAAAAAGAAAAGAAAAAAAAAATCTGAACAAAGAAAAGTAAAAAAATAAATCATCGAATTGATTGCTTCATTTTCCAAACCCAATAGCAAAGTAAAAGTTAAGAGAGCGATAAGTCATAGTGTGTATACTGTGTGTGATATGGTGATCACACGCCGTCGTTTTTGAATCACTCGGAATCGCTGGCAACCATGAACAGTAACGCCGGCGTAACAGTTTCTGCGTCTTCGTCGGGTGCCACAGCCACAGCCACAGCACGCCAACACCACCAACAACAGCAACAATCATCATCGTCAACCGCAACGATTGATACTCTGAAGACGCATTTCAAGACACATGAAGGCCGTTACACCCTTCTGTCCGACAAGTCTCATCCTTCTTCCTCTCTCATTCACTGCCTTCATCCCACCAAGACCCTCACTCATGTCTCTTTCTTTTTCCCTCTTCCTCCTTCCTAGCTCTATTTTTTATTTTTTATTTTTTATTTTTTTTTTCTATTTTGTTGTCTCATTTTTTTTTTTGGGTGGGGGTGGGGGTTTTAGCTGTGTTGGTGTTGAAGTTGTTGTCTTTAAGCATTTACAGTGTCATTTCTTAAATGGGCATCATTCAGCTCCCTTATGATTTATAATTTCATATCAATTGAGCTTTTTTGTTTTATATTAATTATTATTCTTTTGTAAATTCAATGTTGGCCAAAGTTTTTAGGTGTGTTAATGTTGAAGTTGGTTGAATTTTGAGAAATTACAGTGTTATTCAGTTCCAGTGGTTATCTTTTTGTGGGAGCTATTTCAGCGGAGAAGTTGGAGGCTGGGATGTCAAATTTTATGATTTTTTTGGTTTCCTTTTTATCAGGTTGTGTTGCTGAGGTTGCTTAATAGTGTTTGTAGAATTAAAATGTTGTTGTGTCTTAATGTTGGCACGTTTGTGGTTCGGTTGGATTGATCAGGTAACTCTGGCATGTCTCAAAGAGAAGCCTGAGCCTTCGACACCGACGGGGCATTCTCCGGGTTTTAGTGCCAGCAGTGGGGTACGGTCAGCTGCAGCGAGATTGTTGGGTGGAAGCAGTGGGAGCCGAGCACTTAGTTTTGTTGGAGGCAATGGTAGCAGCAAGAGCCTTGGAGGAAACGGTAGGATTGGATCAATGGGTACCTCAAGTTCAAGCAATCAAATGGTTAACTCAAATTTTGATGGGAAAGGAACTTACTTGATCTTCAATGTTGGAGATGCGATTTTCATAAGTGATTTGAATTCTGAAGACAAGGTATACCTGGTTGTTGGGGTATGGGTGGATTAGAGCAATTGTGGATTTTCTTCATGATGTATCTTGTTGAATGTAGGACCCTATAAAGTCTTTACACTTCATCAATTCAAATCCCACGTCCCATGCATTTGATCAGGATTGCAAGGATGGGCATGATATGCTCATTGGCTTGAACACTGGTGATGGTAAAGATGCTTTTGCTATAATTTAAATTTCAACTTTGTGGGAAAAATTTAAGTATCAATTTATCATTCCTGTGTGTATTATTGTAGTTTACTCAGTGTCACTGAGACAGCAATTACAGGATGTTGGTAAAAAGCTTGTGGGGGCCCAACATTTCAACAAAGATGGTTCTGTCAATAACAGGTAATATTTGATCCCTTGATTTTTTTTATTTTTATTTTTTTGGGCTACGAGTGTTTGCTTTGCTCAAAATTGCTGCATAGGAGAATTTGCTAGGGCTCTTCTTTGTGCTATGACTCTAATAAGATTATTGGCACTTAATACAGTTTTCACCATCATGAGTAATTGCTTTGGAATCTTGATTTAGAGGTTAATATGGAAAGTATTTTGTATGTTGATTCTACTATTCTGTAGGTTGTTCCTCTAAATTGTTGTATGTCAATAAAACTTTTCAAATTATCTTCTATTTTTTTTTTCGTGTATTGGATTATTATGTCTAAGACACTTAGATAAATGTATTTTGCTTTGAACAGTCGCTGTACTTGTCTTTCTTGGGTGCCTGGGTGTGATGGCGCTTTTGTTGTTGCACATGCTGATGGAAATTTGTATGTATATGAAAAGGCAAGACTCGGTTATCAAGAGAAAGGCAGATTATGGGTTCATTTGGTTATGATGTTTCTTATTTTAATTTGAGCATATACTTTTCTTTCCTTTCCCATTTCAGAACAAAGATGGTTCTGGTGATTCTTCATTCCCAGTTATCAAAGATCAAACACAATTTTCTGTTGCTCATGCACGTCATAGTAAGGTATTGATTTTGACATACATTTGATTTCTTAGAAATATATAGTATGGGAAACTGTATTGTAAGATTCTCTTGTCTTTGAATGTCTTTCTAAGTTAATGGCAATTTCCCAAGTGTGGTTCATATGTTAGCTTTCTTGTTCGCATTTATCAGTGTTAGCACTGACAACCATTTATGAATTTGACATCTGTGAAGTTACAGCTCAAACAATGTCAAGGTTGAGAATATGAAACTTCTACTTTAATCTCTTTTCCTTTTATTATTAACGATTTGATGTTGTGATTACCTAGTTCTTCTAGGATATGACAAATTGCAACTTTCTTGCTTAACATTTGATTAGTCATGCATTTTACTCGTTTAAGGCTTAGGATGGATTCTAGAGTTAGGCAATAGGGAGAAATTCTTGTGTTATATCTGTAATCTTCTTTTCTTGTAATATTGACTTGTGCAGAGTAATCCAACAGCCAGATGGCATATATGCCAGGGCTCAATTAACAGTATTTCTTTCTCAACTGATGGGGCATACTTAGCAACTGTTGGAAGAGATGGTATATTTCTTTTTCTTTTTTTAATCTAACACTGTCCGGACTGTGTAGTACTTCTGCTTTTTATTTAATTCAATCTTAAAAAAAATCTCTTAATGAGTTTATTTTACTTACTGCATCTGCATTCAGGTTATTTACGAATTTTTGATTATTCAAAAGAACAACTTATATGTGGGGGAAAAAGTTATTATGGTGCTTTGTTGTGTTGTGCTTGGAGGTGAGTCATGTTTGGTTTTAGTCCATCCATTAGTAGATTGCCATCACTGGATTTCTTCAGTTCACTTCTTACACCAGAGCTTCTAAAACAATAATACTTGCTGCAGATTGTAACTATGTCATCTTTATTTTTCTTTTGATCAGTGCTACATAATACACTGCCATAATGAAATTTCTGCTTTTACAGCATGGATGGAAAATATGTTTTGACCGGAGGAGAAGATGATTTAGTTCAAGTTTGGAGTATGGAAGATCGCAAGGTTGTGGCATGGGGTGAGGGACACAATTCATGGGTAAGTCTCATGCAGTTCTGAGTAGTAAAGAAATTTCCAACGCAGTACTATATTAGTTTTTGACATTTTGAGGGGGAGAGCCATGATGCAACAATATGGTTGATGACTTGTGATCTGTTGGCCATGGGTTCTACTCGCAGAAGCATCTGCATAACTTGCTACGATAAAAGTTGCATACTGCTAACTCTTCCCAACCCTGCACTAGAATGCCATGGCTACTGATTTTGTGTTTCTGTTAAATGTTGTGATCAGGTGAGTGGAGTGGCTTTTGATTCATATTGGTCGTCACCAACTTCAAATGATGATGGAGAGACTGTTAGATATCGGTTTGGTTCCGTTGGTCAGGTAGTCAGATATCTCATGTCATATTTAGCAGTTTTGAGAATATATTGCCCTATCAGTCTATCTTCTACATAGTTGACTGCTAGGTGATTGCAATTGTATATGAGAAAAATGTTGTTGTTAGTTGTTTGAAAATGGCAATTGATCTTTGTGATCATCAATGAACACTGATCATGAATCTTTGTTCCTGAAATTTCCAATCTTATTTGTATTCGTTTACTAAAGCTACTCATGTGAGCACAATGCTGTACCATAACTAAAAATATTTTGGTGGTTAGGATACACAATTGCTTCTTTGGGACCTTGAAATGGATGAGCTTGTAGTACCCCTGCGACGTCCTCCTGGTGGATCCCCAACATACAGTACTGGAAGCCAGTCGCCCCCCTGGGACGATGTTAACCCATTGGGCACCTTGCAACCTGCTCCTAGTATGCAGGATGTTCCAAAACTCTCTCCATTGGTCGCCCACCATGTGTACACCGAACCGCTTTCAGGCTTGATATTCACTCGAGGATCTGTACTTACTGCCAGCAGAGATGGCTACATAAAAGTCTGGATGAGACCCGTGGCTCCCCAAGAGCCAACCAAGCCACTCCGAAACCTTGTTAGCTAACGGCCTCAAGGAAAAGCCTTTGATTTTGAGTAAGATCAGCAATTCAAGCTACAAACAGTGACCAAATCTTGCCAACCCAAGTGGAATTTTAAGCAATCTTTTTTATATGGCTTGTCTGTATTCTTGCCAGTTGGTTTCCTTGTTTGACATGTTGATTCTAGTAAAAAGATGAACCAACTGGTTCTTTTGTATGTTAAGGTATGAACATGCCACTAATGGGCTCGGAGGGGATAGGAGGGTGAGTTCTCTCCTTCCTTTTATTGCATGTACAAAAAGACTGTCATTAGGGTGTAAGTCAGATTACAGGAATAATCGATACAAATACAATTGGTGCTCGGAAAGCAGTATTTTGAAAGTGCATACAAGCCGTATTTACTTTTTCAATTTTGTGTTCAATTTCTATAACATAATCAACTTAGGTTGCATTTATTCCTTTTTTATTGTTCAGGCTAAGTTCCTAATGCTTAAATTTGATGCACTGTATAATACTTGTTGCTTAAACCTTTTGGTTGTCCTGAATGTGACGCAGATAGTGATCGATACTAATGGATACTACAAATGAAGGTAGAGAACAAAAAGATGCATGAAAAATTAGTAGTCAATAAAGTGTCAAAGAAGTATATGCATAGTTGCATTGTAATACAGTCTTTTTGATGAATTAGTGTTATTAGACACTTGAGGTTGTTAAATGTCAATGGAAACAAATAAACACTCAGTCATGCTATTCAGATTGGATCAAATTTTTCACACGTAGATCTTAAAAAACTCACTTGCTTTGATCAAAGTTGGCGTAAGATTGGAATTTAGTAATTTCTCTCAGAATTAACCTGCCAATGGTAAGAAGAGGTGAACGTGAAAGTGATTCGACTATAGAAAAGACTACCTTTTAAGATTTGGCCCCTTATATGTAACTACAAGAAGCACTCAAGATAACTCCATTTTTTCATACCACAGTTGTTGACCTGTCCATCGATAGATATTGTTAAATCTTCCTTAGGGGCAAGAAATTTTAACATCTTTTGTGCTCTCCTTTAACAGAAATCATATATTTGCGGTTTTATGAAGGAATATGAACATATATACTAGTTACACGGAATGATAGTTTAATCGAATTAAAGATTATGTCCTCCCCGGAAAAAAGCTTATATTATGCCTGTGCTGAACTGCCAATAAAAGAATAGGAATATGAAGTTTTATCATTTATCATGAATTTCAGGTCAAATAGCCTACTTTCTTGCTCTATAAACAAATTTACTTTGGAGTGAGAGTAGTGTCATTAAAATTAAATATAATTATTACACTAAAAATAGTAACTCATTAAAATTGCTGCTGAAGGAATATGAAGAGGTTTAAAAGCGAGTAGTAGTCATTACCACTAATCAATATCAATTCAATTTGAAATTTTAAATCAAAATGAAATTTCAAATTTCAAATAAAAAGAAATTTAAGCACTTTCCATAAGTACTAAGTAGAACATTTTAGGTTCTGGAGGTAAACCAATTGTTTAAACTGAATATTTAATTCAAATTTTCAGAAATAATTATATTTAAAAAAGAAAATAGATGCTCTACTAATAGTTACTAATTAAATATTATATATATATATATATATATATATGATATCCCATTGATTAAGCATCACATATTTAAATTTTAAAAAATATTAATCAAAAAATTCTAAAATATTTTTGAGAATCTTGTGGATTGTATCTTTAATTTTTAATTTTGAAACTTCTAAAAAAATATATTTGTTAGTTTTGTTTGATTAGTTTGCACCACAATTCTTTTCCTTAATTGGTCAATTCAGAAGCTTTTGATGCCTCTATCGGTTTTTATATTAATTTGAATCTCAGTAACATAATTTTCAGAACTGATCAATCAAAATACCAGGTCGTTGAATTATTAGCTCAATAGGTCGATCATTAATTAAACTAGATTTAATTAAATAAATATAAAAAATTATTTAATACAATTTAATATGTAATATATATATATATATATATATATATATACACACACACACAACCAAGCACCTGATCTAGTGATAGCCATGCTCGCTTCCCACACGTTCCAGTTTGCTTGCCTGGATTGATTTGTCGGTTCAATTGTGGCTTGCTTGGTTCACTCAGGGTTAAATAAGTTATTTAAATTTAATTAAAATTCATTGATAATGCCCAATTTTTTATTAAGTTTAAAAAACGTATAAATAATTTAATTGTTTTAGTTTTTGCTTTAATTTTAAATGTCATGTTTTAAAAACGAATAGTTTAAAATCTTGCTTTTGGGCTTTTAATCCCCGTGAAGCATAAAATACAATATATGCAGAGATTTATTTATTTAAGAAAAACCATCTTGCTTTTGGGCTTTTAATCCCCATTAAGTCCAAGCTTGACGCCCTAAAAAATTCATTCAGTCAAAGCACGTATTCCTCAATTTCACCAAAAAAAGAGGAAAAATCACGCATTCCTTCTTGTTCAAAGCACACACTCCCCAGTTTCACCACCCTGCATTTCCTTTCCTTCCTCCTCCTCCTGCAACTGAACCGCTCGGTACAACCACGCATCATCTCATCATCATCTATAACGAATCGGATGGCGGAGACTTGCCTTTGGGTGATGACTCGGCACAATATCTTTGGCATTTCCCTCGGAAAATTGGTGGACTTGGGGAAGATGGCGAAGGTTGAGGATTGGGAATCTACACCTAAGGAGATGACCCCGTCGTTCAATGTCCGTGAAGAACTTCCGGAGATATTGATGCGTGCCTTCTTTTTAGATGACAAGGTTTTCTTGGCCGGTGGTTTAATAGATAGCCCCAGTGTCTGGGAAGATCCCTACGAATCCTCCAATTTCTACCAATTGCTGTTCGAAGATGATGTCAACGACGACAACAACAACAGCAACAAAGACTTCAGGATCAAGATATCTGAGCCCGGCGACTCCATCCCTCCGCCGCCTACACCTGTTTCGCGCTGTTTCGTCGCAAATATTGGACGTCATGTTTACTTGCTATTACACGATGGCTCAGGGAAACCGATAGAACAGGGTCTTTGGGTTCTAAGTGACGACAGGAAGGAGTGGAAATCCTTGCCCGATCCTCCTTCCCTGTACGCAAACGAATGGGCTCAAAATTGGGGCTGTTTCGTCCTTCAAGATAAGCTCTTCATGGAATTATGGGAGTGCCAAAAAATCTTCATGTATGTCTTCGACACCCAAAACTTGGAGTGGACGAAAGTGGAGGACAAGGTCATAGACTCTTTTGCTCTTTGGAGGAGCGGTATCGCTTGTTTTCCATCAACAACGGTGTCGTCCCTTCCAGATGTCTGCAACTGCTGCGTCGCACTTACATATTCGCTGGACAGCGTTCCCGGCGACTTTCAAGTGAGGGTGAAGATAGATGCCATGCTGGTGAGTAAACAAGACCATTCGGTCTTTCGGTGTCAATCACTTGATGATTGTTTCAAGGCAATTCTACCGCCCTCCTTTGATATTTTCTCCCTCCGCGTCAACTTTGTTGAGCTTGGCAAGGGCGTGGTTTGTGTTCTGGTGAATGGAGATGTCCCGCTAAGTGACCCAGCCCTTTGGATAAACGGAGGTGTCGGGAAAAGTAACCCGGTCCTTTGCATAGTCGTATTCGCCCTCTCCTTGGCACAAGAGCTCGACATTGAGGCTCCCGGAAAGAATCAAAGGTTCTTATCTGTTGATGATGTCTATGTGAGCCAGGTCTTCACCTTGAAGGGCCACAAGAAGGCCCGCCAGGCAGAAGAACTGCAAGGTGCCTTTATTTTCCCCCCGCCTAGGGATGCAGGAATTGGACACCTACTCCAAAGGTAACATAACTTAGCGTCTCTACACTTGGTGATTGATTAGGTCGAATCTTTGGTGAAATTCCGGGGTGATATGTGCTTTTTATCTTGCAGCACTGCATGCTTCTGTTGGTTAAATTGTTCTCTTTTTCCTTACCTTATTGACCTTAACCTGTAAATCCAGGACCAAACCACGCTCCGATTCTGACTCAGCCTCCTCCTCATCTCTTAATCCTTCACGTAACACCCCAAAAGATAGGAGTCCTACGGCTGTTGAACACAAGTTACCAATAAGTCCATTACCTGACAAGGTATTCTTAGTTCTTGGCTGGCTACAAGCCTGGAATCAAATTTTATTACCCCTTCTCCTTTCCTCATCACTCTTAACTGTGGGAATCATTGTCATTGTTGCTATTTTATTGGTAATCTCTCTCATGAATGGTATGTTATATAAAATAAAACTATACAATACAATTCCTTCATTATTCTTGTATCTACATGTATATAACAAATTCCAAAATATTTATATTATGGCCAATTTTTTAATTTTATTATTTACTGTATATTTATCATTGGGCTCTAGAAGAAGAGATCACGCACGGTCCAGGAGTTGGAGTCTCAGATTGCTCAACTCCAAGAAGATCTGAAGATAGCTAAGGACCAACTTACCAAGGAGAGGCAAAGAAGAAGCATCATCTAGCTATGTAAAACTTTTGATCTTACTCTGTCATCGATCTTTGTTACTGCTTTATATGTATTAAACCTTAAGTATCAATGGCCAAAATCTCTATTGCTAAACTAAGTGTCAAAGAACAACCCCAATTGAAATTTTCAATTTAAGTTAGTTTATTTCACTTTCCAGGCCAGCAATTCTTGGGTAAAAGGGGGGAAAGAGGAAACAACTTTTAGGAACAGAATATGGGGAAAAGGGGGTAAGGAGTTTTTAGTCTATATTTGTTTTGCTTGGCCTGTGGTTGTAGGACGATGAAGCCTTGATCACTCTGGATTTGGACGAAAAGGTCATGCTGCCGTGGGTAATATTCCTGGTGTTAGGTTCAAGGTTGTGAATGTCTCCGGTGTTTCTCTTCTAGCTCTCTTCGAGGAGAAGGAGGAGAAACCAAGGTCTGAAACCTGTGGAATGCCTCTTCCTCTTCATATTCAATAGTTTCTCTAAAATGTTATGAATTTTGTTGAGTTCAATGGGCTTCATGGACAATTTTGTATTTTAGTTTTGAAATTGTCACATTTGGCTTGCTTTGTTTCTTATTAGCAATTAGCAATTGCTTTTGGTTATGAAATGGTCTCAACATTAAAATAATGGCAATATGTTAGCTTGCCTATAGTATAAGAAGGAAACATACAAACATTTGTGATAAATTTTTGTTTGGTTTGTCACTGATCCAATTTACTGGCTGAACAAATTGTATAAGATTGAATTTTAATTAATGGCGGCAGCTTCTTCAATGCTTCTAGCCATCTCATTGGAAGTGGGAGTCATGCGGATCACAGCAGCTGCAGCCTGTGCATCAGCCACCGCTGCATCAACCACAGCTATGACATGCTTCTTCTGCTCATTCTGAGCATCTATGGCAGCCGTTTGCACTGTCACTGAAGCGGTGACTTACTTCTGCTAAGCTCAATTCCTTGGAAGCTGTAGATCTCCTGAAGCACCACCTTCTTTTCTCCTTTGTGGTTGTTGAAGTTGGAGTGCTTTGATTTTCTGTACCATTGGGCACACTCAGGTTGTTGACTTGCATATTTTTCCTTCTGCTTTTCTGTCTGTCTTCCCTGTCAATAAGTTTCTAAGCCTTTTGCCAGCCTTCCCCATCTCTATGAAAGCACTTATTAAGGTGGACAGTGTCAACAACTTATACTATTAAAGTTACAAAATATGATGTAGATCACTTCATGTCTGTATTGGAGAAACTGCTTTCAGCAGTACGGCCCCCCCATATTAAAAGCAACTAATCTTTTTTAAAGCCTAAGCTCACTGTCTCGTAATATATTTTCTGTACTACCAACCACCTTTAAGACTATGTTGAGTACCTGTGCCATGTAATTAGGCAAGGACTGCTTGTGCAAGAAGCAAAGAGGCAGCGCCCATAATAAGCGAATTGCCACGTCCTGAAACACCACTTGATATAGATCCCTTGCGTCTAATAGAAAGTACATTGTTCTCAGTTTCCTTGCTGTCCCGACAGGTAAGTAGTAGCACACTTTCTTGGTTGCCAAGATTTGACTAAACAGAAAAAGACTATCTTTTGAATATTGAGTCCCTTGTGTTTAACTACAAGAAGCACTCGAGATGACGCCATTTTTCATACTGTATCTGTTGACCTTTCTATCTTCAGACATCCTAGGTGTAAAAAAAATTTACATGTGCTTGTGATTGCTGTGCTTTCCTTTACGTTACATTCACAATGTTGTAGCTTCAGACATCCTAGGTGTTAAAAAAATTTACATGTGCTTGTGATTTCTGTGCTTTCCTTTACGTTACAAGCACATCCTGTGCTTTCCTTTACGTTACATTCACAAACAATGTTGTAGCACAAAAAAAAAAAAAAAAAGACAGTCAAGAATAATTTTGTAGTTGTATGAAAGATCTATAATATATATACTTGTTACATGGGATGATATGTTTATCGAATTAAAGCCTATAGAATGTCTGCGCCGCCACTAAAAGAACATCTATCACATGAACGAACAACCTAAACTTGGAATCTGAAGTTCTATCCATCTGTGCACCCGTTATAACAGCACCAAAACACCTTCTTCTTTTTTTCATCTTTTCACCGAAGTGTAGGATTTTCTCAGCAGCGACATGCTTCATGCAACCATGGCCCAACAATACTCGCAAAACTATCAGATATTTTTTTTCCCAAAGTGAACTTGTCTAAAATTATTTACGGTATAGACCCTTCACTTCCTTGCTTGATAGACTACTTTAGAGAATTGATTTTTTTTTGCTAATGAGTGAAGGTCACAACCGATGTAATACATGTCTATTCCAATCGAAGTGGATCATTTCAATTTTATTTTTTACATGATGGTGTCTATTTCAGTTCTTACCGTTGATCAGGTTAAAAAGAAATTTGGTCATCGACAATAATAACTAGATCAATAGTGAGGATATAATATGACAAAGTCCTATCAAAAATAAAATTTAGAAAATCCACTCAATAGCAAAGTCAGAGTTGTATTTAGAAGGGTATCAAGACTATGGTTACATATTTATTCCTATTGAAGAGATCACATTGATTTGATATTTATTTCTATATATATGTATATATATATAAAATTTCAAATGTAATGTGGGTAATGGTCCACGGATGCCTCGCTTGGCCCTGCCTTCGGATCCATTTCCCTATCTCTATATGTACCATAGCATGAAAAAGAGAACTAGAGGATAGAGAATTGTTATCTGTAAGTGTTTTTATGGACATACTAGAAGACATCTCCGCTCATATGATATCCTCAAGAATGCCTAACATGGATGTAAAAGTAACATTTTTCCTAGAGAATAGTGTGCTCAAACTTCTGTTCAATATGTACTCTATGTAGAGTCAGACACTTTTTGGGGCCAACTCCTGCTAGCTCACATGCACAGGAGAGTCTCTCAAATTACTTTCAGGATGTTGAGAGTCAAGCTGAGATTGATCAGCAGCTGAAGGTGATTGATCAGTTGGTACAACCTCTTGTAGCAAGTAGCTAGAACAGCTTGCAAATGAATCTGCCATAAAAAATAAATGTATAAAAACACTTAATGACAATTGCTTTATCAATACAATTGAAAACTAACATTTTGAACCCTCAACAATGATATTCTCAAATACATTTTAGCCTCAAAACATGGTTTGTGTCCTCTTTCCCAAAAAGTGATAAAAAATTTACAAGATGTCCTATAATCATGTTTGCAAAAAGGATTTCTTACCAATGAGTAGAAAATATGTCCGGAGAGAACCACTAGACCAAACTGCACAGTTGCATAAACCCAAACATGATTTCTTCCAACTGAACACAAATTCGGAAGAATTAGTGTAGTAACAAAGGCAGAATTCAAGTACAAACTGATGTCTAACAGTACAAAAAAGCCCTACCTATTGGTGTAGATATCATGCTAGCAAGAAGACCTGGTATACAAGAAAATGGGAGAGACGGGGCGACTGCACCAGATCCCATACTTGACCACTGTCCAATACAATAACAATAGGAATTCACATTGGCTCAAGGGAATATTATCCAAGACTAGTTAAACTCACAAGGAGCTGCTCAAGAAAACAAAAGTAAGTCAGTATGCTGACAACAACAAGAATCGGAGCATCCTGCCAAACCCTGCAAAATTTTTGCATAAATTCTGCTATCCATCAGTAGAAAACAATACTGAAAGATATTCAGGTCAGAAGAAGAGGTCTGAAAATTTTGATTTCCTCTAAATTCCAGAAGTCATCAAAATTGACATGAAGTTATAAGTGATTCAATGCAAACAAGAGACCTTCTACCAAATCAAATAGAAGTATCTTGTCAACAAAGAGTTATTATGTGTACATAACTTTTATGGGACATTATGCCAACTTACATTCTATCCACCGTTGGATGGGGTATGAGTTGACATTTTGTACAAAAAAAAGTTTATATAGGCATAATATTTTTTGTCAACAAAGAAATTTTTATTTTCTTGAATTGTAAGTAAAATCTTTCTTAAAGTAGTGATTTCAAGATTTCAGCTCCTAATCATATATACAATCTTAAAAATGGGTCATCCAGCAACCTCTCATAGTGCCAAATTCTTATGTGTCCAGCCATGAATATTTCTGATTGCCTCCAAAGTGTCGGAATCTATGATATCAATTCATGTTGCTTGCTGGAAATTCAATTTACATGTGTTACTGGTTTGGACATTCAATTCATTTAATGTACTCATGACTCCACTTTTTGCTGCCTCCAACTTTTGAAACTAAAGAATTTGCAGTTTCCAATAGGTACCCGCGTCATGATGGAGTTTTAATGACAACATGATGGTGAATCTCCACGTTGAAGCATGGTTTTTGTCGAAAAACTAACAAGTGGCCATTATTTTCTTCCAGCATAATAAATGATGTTTTGTCAATAATCAAATAAGACACACTTTCACGCAACCTGCTTCACTCAAACTCATCCAATCATTAATTTGAAATTCAAAATCCAGTAGCTTGTTTGATAGTAGCATTTAGCACCCTGGTCTTATAACTAGGTGAGTAGTTGGATTGCAGTGACTGTGTTATAGTGTTGTGAGTTTCTTTTTATACAGGTTCCTTCCATGTTCATTTTTTTTTGTACCAGGTATGTGCTCCAATCTTATTAGTTTCTTTTTCATACTGGTTTCTTTCATCCAATTTAACACTCCACACCTTTTTACTCTTTTAACAAGTATCTTTCATTTTGTTTATACAGCAATTATGGCATGTTCCTCAATTATGGGAAGGCTTATTAGTGGATGACCAAATTAAAGTGCATAATCTTCTACCTTGAGATGTATCCTGCACTCGGTAGCTTCATTTTGTGTTTGCTTATATTGGCTTTCAAATAATCCCATCCATTTACACTGCTCAAAACATTCTTCATGTTTCATTTCTTTCCCAATTGCAGTTTGTTTCTGCATTGCCATTCTGCTCTAAACATCCTTTTATAAATCATTTTTTTTGTGTTTTTTTGCGATTGTGGGGTAGCCGCATTATTTGATGGGTGTGGATCTGTTTTTTGTTCTTGGTGTGCAAGTTTTGATTTTTTCTATGCTGTGTGTTTATCATGGGAAACAAAATGTTTTGTCATCATTGTATTCTATAATTTAGGATAAGCATGATTCTAATCTGTTGCTTTAAGTATCTCTTCATCACAAGTATCTCTGCTGCTGGGAGGTACTTATTGCATCTATTTTCTGCGTAAGTCTAACACTAAAAGACCATTTTTTTTTCTGCAATATGTAGGAGTCACTATGCTAGATGAGTTTTCTTGCTGCTGTGATGTACGATCTGTTATTGGGTGTATGACCAGGTCTAGGAGTATGGTGTTATCATTGAGGGAAATAGCTGCTGATTTATGTTTTGTGTATGATCTTTCTGCTGTACTGTTTTGCTTCTTGGCTCCTCAGTTTTGGAATTTTCAGCTATTTTGAATTATAGGAAAAACAAGACAGATAGGATGTAAAGTAAAAGAGCTGCAACTTTCCTATTTGATGTTCAAAAATACTTCGTATAGTATTGTTCACCTGAGATTCAATCCTCCGATGTGTGCATTCAATTCAAATTCTATCGAGAGATTAAGTTGATTGTACTATTTCCCAACCAATGGTGTTATATTGGTTAAAACTTAAAAAGTATAAATCTTTTTCATTATACTATCTTTCCAGGACCTTATTATATTAATGTGGGATATTTGTACTTATAATTTTTTTGAAATATTCCTGGGAGAATTCGATATAGAATATACTGTCAATTTAATTTAATCGGAAATCTCATGCATGAAGCTATGGGTAAATAAACCTACATTATGAACAATGTTTTATGCTCTTCATAGAGCTCCTCAAGCCCTTAGTTTAATACGTGCATTTACTTTATTGTTCCCAAGCCATTTCTCAGTTCTGAATAAACCTTGATTCTTGTTCTCTTAGTATAAGAGCTAGTTGGGTTTACAACTATCAATGTATTTACTACAGGGGATTTGTAAAAGGTTCAAATCATGCAGAATACTATCTAAATTTCATTCCCTACAAGGTGACATAATGGACTAAAAGGCAATAGTTTCGTGCATAGCACGTGCTATTACATTAGAAATGGTGATTTAAAAAGAGATTAATCAAAACCTGGTACCAACTATGTAATATGCATAGTGTAACATAAGTTTCTTTTATGTGATTTGTAGTAGTTGTTGTGTCAAAACATTCAAATTGAAAGGTTGTTTATGATAATATCCTCTAATCTTAAATATAGAGATAGGAAAAATAAGTCTTTCGAAATTGACAGTAAGTTTCAAGGTTGATTGTGCATGAAAATGTCTTGGTTAGACAATTTAAACTTCTCATGTTCTTTCTATGTTTCACTTAGCTAATAGAGATACTCTATGAACTTTATACTACACTTTTATATATTTAGTTCTTCTCATAATGCTTTAAAAAAAATAAGATTTGGAATAAGTTATATGTGTTAACAAATTAGAAATTCAAGATTTGTAGTGCTTTTTTCAAAGATTGATTCGTTCTAAATTTTGTATAGATTAATATTTTATATTTGTCTCAATTGAGTTGATGTAGTTTGCTAGGGTGTATATCCAAGAATATTATTTAAATATTAAGTAGGATGTCCTATAAAGGCTTGGATGACCAAGGAATGAATTTAGTATTGAGAATAAAAGAAATTGCATATGGAAATTATTAATAAATAGCCTATATATAGTTGCAAGATACTATTCAAATATTAAGTTAGATGTGCTATGGGCAAGTTAGTTTCCAATTTCATACTATGAAATGTGGCCATAGGCAATGAAGTCAACCTCAATTGTTAACAACTTTGTGTCTAATTTGTGATTTAATGTTGGCAATCGAAGACATCAATTAGGAGGCAAGATGTCATACTTGATAAAATTATGCAGCAGTTTATTTTAGGAGTTGCAGCTATCATGTTCTTATTTTGTTTTCCTATTTTATCTTTAAATGTGTGGTATAGATAATTAAATATGTAATGTGTATGTACTATTTCTCCTCGTGATCCTTCTATGGGTGAGCTTCAAACTACCAACTAATTTTTAATTTTTCTACAATATTATATTGCGAATCAATATAAGCAATCTTTTCTTATTTTTTAATTAGTAAAGATATCATAAATCTGATAAAAAAAATTGATAATAAAAGTAATGTTCATATATTTATATTCTATTTCGTAGTTAATGTTAATATCATCTTAAACTACTATAATAGATTATGACAAAAAGAATAATTAAGAATATTATTTCTTCATAAGAATACAGTTTAAGTACAATTTCTGAGTATTATTATTTTTTTAAAATTCTATTTGTACCAATAACAATTATTAACATAAAAATAGAGTTATTAGTTGTTATCATTTCTGTGTCTCGTATGGAACATGCAAATATAATAATTCAGCTGTATACATTTATTTCATTTAATTTTAATTAAATATCTATTATGGACAAATTGAAACATAACTTGACTGAATTATATTACTATGGTTTATATATATAACATGTTGTCATGATAATGTTTATTCTAATCATATTATTTGCAAATGTGTATTCAAATGATATGTCAAGACTAATATTAGATTTTTATATTATTTACACGAAATTATGTTCCATTATATTAGTAATATTATGTTTTTATATTGTCCAGGTAATTTACAATGAAAATCTAAAGAAAATGATGAAAGTGGCTGAGGAGTCTTATCAAATGAAGAAAAAAGATAATCATGCTGATGATGCACCATAAACTTTAGATAAATATATTTATTTGAAAAACATTATCAAGCGTAAATTATTTCATGTTGTTTTCAGAAGGAATGCTTCGTAGTTAATTTGAATGTATTGTAAGTACTTTAAATTTTTTTGTTTATTTAAATTACATCTACATTGATGACTACAAGAGGAAAAAACACACACATGCACACAAACTTTATGGTATTCCATGACTCTTAACTTGAGATTAAAATTCTGATTTAATTAAGATTATTTTTCATTATAAGTTTAAAGAGATTTGATCTATCATTCCCGTGCAAAGCATGGGCTATTACACTAGTATTGTGTAAAGTTTGCTTGAGGTCATAGTTCGCTTTCACTACAGTCAACCATCCTTGGATTATAATAAGTTTAGTTTAGTTATTGTTAACAATGCTTAGCTAGAAGCTTATCAGCGAAACAAGGCCTAAAGTGATGAACCATAAAATCATTATTAAATAAGTGTAGAAGTTCTTCAAATAAAGCACAACCAAAGCAATAATTTCCTCTTGCCTGGATTGAGAAATCTCAGCATGTTGCAAGCCATGTGCCTGAGCAGTTTGAACTCGCAAATGAGTAACAGGTAAGTTCTTTACTTCTTGCTTGCAAATATCGCATGTTCTATTATGGCTGTTTACAAAAGTGAGTAAAACACCATAAGTGCATAGGTCATTCAAGTAATATAGTAGTAAGTGAAAAGCATCATATTCATAGGGATTGGATAGAAGTATGCTAGCAATTAACTAAAGTACGGTATCCAGGCTTAAGTAATATTGATTTAATGAGAATTAAGAGAAATTAAGTAAATGAACAATTAACTAAGGAAACACTAACACAAACTAAAAAGAAGAGACAACCAAAGTTAAAATAGTTAAAATAGTTAAAAGCTTATGTCTAGATTAATTAATCGTATCTCCTTCATCTAAAACACTAAGTATCCTTGTGAATTAATGTGAAATCAACGCATTGAAAACTAACATCAAGCATATACTATGCAAGGCTAATGGGTATATTTCCATCCCATTAACTAATCCTCATAACTAAGCCAATTAAGTGTAAAAAAACAACCATTGCCCATAACCAAAGTCCAATATCCCTATTCCTATAATCCTATGTCTAGTTCAAGGGAATCTCCCAAATCACTTAAATGGTAACCAAACATATAAGAGCATTAAGATAAGAAATAGATAACCAAAACCAATATCATTAGTATTCAAACAAGTAAATTTATAAACATCCAAAATCCATAAAGGGGTCCAAAGGATTCCCTAGCTACAAGTTTAGCTATCTATAACAATAAACAAGCCAACCACTAGTTCAAGAAACGTAAAGAACATTAAAGAATAAAAAAAGAGAAAGCAAGAGATGAGTAAAATGGTGCTTCATTCCTCCTCCAAGCCAAAGTCTTCAATCTCTAAGATAAATCTTTTTCTAGTGTTAGTCTCTCTTAAAACCTAGGTTTTCTCTCTAAAAATGTGCTAAAAAAAGCATAAAAATGAACTCCCTATTTCTGGCCCTAACATCTAGTTTAACATTACTAAAAATAGGCCTGGGCTAGGTTAGGTTGCAACCTGACAAAAACATCAGCTTGTGACTCGACTTTCAAAAATTGTTGAATGGTGGTTGCTTCAATCTGTTGAGGGGATAGAAGCGCCCACTCCTTCCTCTTCCTTCTATTAGCTATCTAAGGCACAATAGAGCCTAATCTTACTCCTAATTTGAGGGATTAACTATATTATATCATGGGTTTGGGATTAGACCTCTAATACTTATAACCTAGGTTTTGAATTGGGGATTTTTGGTGTGTGAAGTGTATATATGCAGAAATTCTGGTTTTGATGGTTAATTAATTGTTGTTGGATGTTATGTGTGGCATTAGATACTCCAGAAACGCACCTCGTTGGCTTCACCACAACGGAGGCTCGAAGCATTGCTCCATTGGGATTGTGTTGTGAGTAAATGATATGTTTTATTTAATTGGTATTTAGTTTTATGTATTTAAATATCTATATTGCATGTATGTTATCTACTTTGCACTAGTAGGAAAAATGACTTTCTTATCATGATTATGTCTTGAAAGTTTCTTTCATTAGTTCAAATACCCTTAAAATTCAAAAATTGTTATGTTTTAAGAAAATGGAATATTGATATTTAATAATCACTATTGATATTGGGATAAGCACTTTACATGATTTGATACAAGGTTATGTGTTGTTATATTGGAACTAGATTATGGAGCAAGTTTAATTGAGAACCAAACACAATTTTACTTTATTCTTTTTCACCTAAAGGAGATTGAAACCAATTGTATTCTTTATGTTTTACTGGTGTAATTGATTTCTTAAAAGGAAAGTAGATTAATGAAACTTGAATTATTTTATGTGAAAAAGTTTTTTTTTTTAGGTATCATTGACAGAAACTGTAGCTAAAGGCGATGGTGCTAGTCTTGGTGCACCTTGACATAAACCTCAGCTAACAGGGGGTTACTAGCCCAATATGTTAGGCCGGCATATCAGTATTAGTAGGCACTAGAGATGGGTGTTAGAGCCTCCCAAATGCTTTGTAACCACTCTAGGGACAGGTGTGAGGGCTACCTATAAATGGTGTGAACACACTGGGGATGGGTGTGAGGGTTGCCCAATTGTAGAATTGATTTTTGGATTTTGTTCTGACATAGAGACCTCCTCAAACATCTTTTTAATGTATAAATTCCATAATATTATACTATCATTGTAAGAGTTTTGTATGTTGATTCTACACTCACTTAGTTTAGTTTATATCTAATATTATTTATTTTATATTATTTATTTTTGACTACCCATTATTGTAACAAGGATGAGAATGGAGATGAGAAGCATTCTAAACGGTGATGGGAGGCATGGGACATGTTCCGTTTATCAAAAATACTCATTGTCATCCCTATAAATAGTTAATAATATAGTAAAATTATCCACTTATTCTCTTTTTTTATTCAACAATTTAAACTTTCAAAGTATGCAAAATTTTCATAAAATAGACTCTTTATTGTTAGTTATATGTCATCTACTAAGATTTTTTTCAATCTTATAAATATGATATTCAAAATAAAATATAAAATAGAATGATACATTTATATTTTATCCATTTATTTAATTATTTAACCATTAACTTACTTTTAAAATAAATTTATATACTCAATTTTTTATAATATATATTCACATAAATTATTATTTATTTTTTATAATAATCAATAAACTAATTTTTTATTATTTCTCCATATATTACACGGGTTAACTAGTAACTCCATAAATTGGAGTTATCAAGGTGCTTCATCGTTAGTTCTTGATTGTGTTTGGGAGGTGCTCCGATGCTTTGGAGCCTTTTCTCCTTGTTGAGATAAGCTAGTGCTACTTTCCTGAGATAAGTTGTGTGTTTTTTCCTTTTCATTTTCTTTACTTAAATACAAACAAAGATATTCTACCTTCAAAAGGAAGACAATAAATAAGTAATAAATATGGATGACCATGACTATCTATAAGATACGGGATATGCCTCCCACACCCTATCCCTGTTAAGAATTTTTTCCCTTATTCCCATCCTTATCCTTGTCATGGGTCCCTATTTCTTATGTCTCATGAGGATTTGAATCTATATAGGGCATTTGCAGATTTTTTAAAATAATTTCAAAAATTAAATTTGAAAAGTATTTTGATATTTGAAACATAAATAAGCATAATACTCATTTCCTTTCAGAATATCTATCTATCTTCAAACAACTTCATATTTTAAAATATCTGTCAATTTTACGTTTTAATAAACTATTAATTTTTTCTTCGAATAGTACCCCTAATTAATTTCACATTTTCAAAGCAATTCATTTAATATTAGTGTACTATATTAATTAATATATAGCGATACATTAGTAAATTCATTATATGTTATTTAATTACCAATATCATTTATTATCTTTCTTAATATCTACGTTTGTCTAAAATTGACATATTTTGAAAGGAATATAGTAACAAATAGTACTAATGCAATATAATCCAAATTAAAAATGAAAATACATACATAATGAAAATTTAATAAGATAATTAAAAAAAGAATTTATGCTAAGATTTTCTCTTTTATATATATATATATATATGAGAAATTGCCAGATCTCCATGGGGTAAAGACCTCATTCATTGTCACAAACAGCGACTCCACCACCATCCTCATGAAGACTAAATGTGTTCCCATTCTCGTCTTTTTTTCTTTTTTCAGGTAATTCCCGTGGATACTTGCTTCGATAATTCTTTTAATCATCCTAGTCATTTATATATTTTTGGTAAATTAAAATATTTAATTTATAAAAACATAAAAATATACCTTCTAACTGATAAAAAATAATGAAAAAATTTAATTTACACTTCAATTACACCTTGTTTCATTCCGTATCATTTTAGTAAATATTCTCCAAATGAATATTTTTCAAGTTCCTCCACAACCGTATACAAAATAAAAACCTTATTTCTCAGTAGTTATTGAGCTCATTATATTATCATAAATTATCCTTTGAATTTTATTCATTAAAGATAAATATCATTTAAGATCATCAGAGAATTGCTCTTTATCATATTTTAGCTCTACAGTTAAGAGATAATTTTGAAATTAATTGGGTGGAGAATTATTTGGGTATGACATGGACTTAAACTCTTTCAAATGCCTTCCATTTTAATTAAATAACTTTTCATTTTTAATTAAAGATAAATTCTTTAACTATAAACTTGGGATATAAAGATATACAAAAACAAAAGTTTTTTTATGACAATATGAAACTCTCAACTTATTCTAAAAAATACAATATTTGTTTCTAAAATTTGGAAATATAATATTAAATCATTGATAAAAAAATTAAATTAAAATTTAAAACTTACGTTAATTCCTTAATATACTTCTTTGATTATATAAGATTTTATCTTCTTAAATTTCCCAAACATGCCCTCATACAAATTGCAGCATGCTCATTGTATTTGTCACTAATAATATAACAAAGAGTTTCCTTAATTGATTTATAGGTATTAATTCAATAATTTCCTTTATATCTTCAATAAATTCATTGTTTAGGAAATTTATAAGAAATTTTTGATAAATTCTATTCATATATTGAGCTTCCAAAATTTTTTAAAAAAAGATTTCAATAACCTTAGCACATGAATTGATCATATTTTTAAATATAGTTTGAAAAAATTTAAAATCACGTTAGTTTAATAAATAAGGCTTAATTTTATATTAAATAAAAAATTATAATTTCATAAACTGATTGGTCTTGTCATTTTGAATTTAAGTTTTATATAAATATATTAAGCTATGTGTTTGACTTGTACGAATATTAAAATTTAGTTTTTATTTTTATAAATATCTTTAAAATTCTCTTTTGGTTTTTATAAATGCCATTACGTAAAAGTGATAATTAACCGTAATACTATAAATATAATACTAAAAAAAGGCTAAACTAAAAATAAGCTAAAATAAAATAGTCAATAAAGATAGTAAAAGAGTTATAAGATAAAACTGATAAATAATCATAGTGAATACTTTTATTATATAATGAGTCATTTACCTTATTTTAGTATATCATGGCTGAATTTCTAGTTTATCATAAATATTATAAATTAATGAATATATTGATTTAAATATAATGAGTCATATATACATATATATGTTATCATTTTATCAATAGGTACAAAAATTATATAGTAATTAATGAATATTATATATTAATTAATTAACTGATAATTGGGAGTATATAAGTAAAGTAACATATATGATTTAAACTTTTTTTTAAACACTTATAGTTTAAAAAATAAACCATATAATTTAAAATTACTTTTGATTATTTATTTATTTTATTTATCACTAATTATTTTAAGTAACTCCAATATATAAGATTATCAACATAATATACAACATTTTTTGCCATGTAGATTTTAGTATAAATTACCCAGATATTAAAACTGATTATTATGAATATTGAAATTATATAAATTAACAATATTAAACTAATATTATATAATAATTATGAAATTTATAAGCTCTAAATTACTCTGAAAGTTACACATAGAAAATTCAAAAGAGTGTTGAATATTAGTATTATTATAGATGTAATTAAATGTTGATTATTGTTAAATATATTTAATTTTTTAGTGTAATCTTGATATTAAATACTAATGATTATCAATAATATTCTAATAATATGTCATAGTTACAGTTTTATTTTTTCCAAAAAAAAAAATGATTAACTTCTTAAAATCTGTGGATCCTAAATCATTCTCGTTGTAACATCTAAAAAAGTTTCTCTCATAGGAGTTTGAAATATTAGTATTATTATTATAGATAGATTATAGATTAAGTATCATGGATTTAAGTTTTAAAATATGTTAATTGAAAAATTCTAAAATATTAATTCAAAAGCTTCTGTTGCCTCTGTCGATTTTTATATTAATTTAAATCCAAGATTTTGGGCTTTAATCCCGGTGAAGAATTCAAAATTTGACACACAGGCTGAACGCCCTTACTTGACCCCCCAAAAAGATGAAGCGTTGAATGAAAGCCCCCAAAAAACAAATAACAACAACAATAACAATGATAAATTGCTTGGCTAGGGTTGCATTCAATCCTCAATTTCACCAGTCACCACCCTGCATTGGCTTTCCTTCCTCTTCCTCGTCCTCCAACCGACCCGCTCGGCAGAACCACGCATCATCTCATCATCATCTATAACTAATCGGATGGCGGAGACTTACCTTTGGGTGATGGCTCGGCAAAATATCTTTGGCATCTCCCTCGGAAAATTGGTTGAGTTGGAGAAGATGGCGAAGCTTGAGGATTGGGAATCTACACCTAAGGAGATGACTCCGACGTTCAATGTCCATGAAGAACTTCCGGAGATGTTCATGCGTGCCTTCTTTTTAGATGACAAGGTTTTCTTGGCGGGTGGTTTAATAGATAGCCCCAGTATCTGGGAAGATCCTTCCGAATCCTCCAATTTCTACCAATTGCTGTTCGAAGATGATGTCAACGACAACAACAACAACAGCAACAAAGTCTTCAAGATCGTGATATCTGAGGCCGGCGACTCCATCCCTCCGCCGCCTACACTTGTTTCTGAGTGTTTCATCGCAAATATTGGAGGTCATGTTTACATGCTATTACACGACGGTACAGGGAAACCGGTAGAACTGGGTCTTTGGGTTCTAAGTGACGACAGGAAGGAGTGGAAATCCTTGCCCGATCCTCCTCCCCTGTACGCACACGAAGGCGCTGATAATTGGAGCTGTTTCGTCCTCCAAGATAAGCTCTTCATGGTCGTACGCGGCCGCCCAAAAATCTTCATGTATGTCTTCGATACCCGATACTTGGAGTGGACGAAAGTGGAGGACAAGGCCATAGACTCTTTTGCTCTTTGGAGGAGCGGTATCGCTTGTTTTCCATCAACAACGGTGTCGTCCCTTCCAGATGTCTGCAACTGCTGCGTTGCACTTACATATTCGCTGGACTGCGTTCCTGGCAACTTTCAAGTGAGGGTGAAGATAGATGCCATGCTGGTGAATAAACAAGACCATTCGGTCTTTCGGTATCAATCACTTGATGATTGTTCTAAGGCAATTCTACCGCCCTCCTTTAATATTTTCTCCCTCCGCGTCAACTTTGTTGAGCTTGGCAAGGGCGTGGTTTGTGTTCTGGTGAATGGAGATGTCCCGCTAAGTGACCCAGTCCTTTGTAAAGAAGGTGTCCCGGACAGTAACCCAGTCCTTTGCATAGTCGTATTCGCCCTCTCCTTGGCACAAGAGCTCGACATTGAGGCTCCCGGAAAGAATCAAAGGTTCTTGTCTGTTGATGATGTCTATGTGAGCCAGGTCTTCACCTTGGAGGGCCCCGAGAAGGGCGGCGAGCCAGAAGAACTGCAAGGTGCCTTTATTTTCCCCCCGCCTAGGGATGCAGGAATTGGACACCTACTCCAAAGGTAACATAACTTAGCCTCTCTACGCTTGGTGATTGACTATGTCGAACCTTTTGTGAAATTCCGGGGTGATATGTGCTTTTTATCTTGCAGTACTGCTTGCTTCTGTTAGTTAAATTGTTCTCTTTTTCCTTACCTTATTGACCTTGACCTTAACCTGTAAATCCAGGAGCACACCACGCTCCGATTCTGACTCAGCCTCCTCTTCATCTCGAAATCCTTCACGTAACACCCCAAAAGATAGGAGTCCTATGGCTGTTGAACACAAGTTACCAACAAGTCCATTACCTGACGAGGTATTCTTAGTTCTTGGCTGGCTACAAGCCTAGAATTGAATTTTATTATCACTTTTCCTCCTTTCCTCATCACTCTTAACTGTGGGAATCATTGTCATTGTTTCTATAGAACTCCTTCATTATTCTCGTATCTACATTCTACAGGTATATAACAAATTCCAAAATCTCTATATTATGGCCAATTTTTTATTTTATTATTTACTCTATATTTGTCATTGGGCTCTTGCAGAAGAGACCAAGTAGGGTCCAGGAGTTGGAGTCTCTGATTGCTAAACTCCAAGAAGATCTGAAGATAGCTAAGGACCAACTTACCGAGGAGAGGCAAAGAAGCATCATCTAGCTATGTAAAACTTTTGATCTTACTCTATCATCGATCTTTTTTGTTAGTTGTTTGAAAATGGCAATTGATCATTGTGATCATAAATGAACACTCATCATGAATCTTTGTTCCTGAAATTTCCAATCTTTTATTTGTATTCGTTAACATAAACTTCTCATGTGAGCACAATGCTGTACCATAACTAAAAATATTTTGGTGGTAAGGATACACCATTGCTTCCCTGGGACCTTGAAATGGATGAGCTTGTAGTACCCCCTGCGACATCCTCCTGGTGGATCCCCAACATACAGTACTGGAAGCCTGTCGCCCTCTTGGGACAATGTTAACCCGTTGGGCACCTTGCAACCCGCTCCTAGTATGCAGGATGTTCCAAAACTCTTTCCTCTGGTCGCCCGCCGTGTGTACACCGAACCGCTTTCACCCAAGGATCTGTACTTCCGAAGTAGGGATGGCCACATAAAAGTCTGGATGAGACTTGTGGCTCCCTAGGAGCCAATCAAGCCACTCTGAAACCTTGTTAGCTAACGGCATCAAGGAGAATCCTTTGATTTCAAGTAAGATCAGCAATTCAAGCTGCAAACAATGACCAAATCTTGCCAACCCAAGGGGAATTTTAAGCAATCTTTTTTATATGGCTTGTCTGTATTCTTGGCAGTTGGTTTCCTAGTTTGACATGTTGATTCTAGTAAAAAGATGAACCAAGTGGAGCTTTTGTATGTTCAGGTATGAACATGCCATTGATGGGCTCGGAGGGGATAGGAGGGTGAGTTCTCTCCATCCTTTTATTGCAAGTACAAAAAGACTGTCATTAGGGTAGAAGTCAGATTACAGGAACAATCTATACAAATACAATTGGTGCTCGGAAAACAGTATTTTGAAAGTGCATACAAGCCGTATTTACATTTTCAATTTTGTGTTCAATTTCCGTAACATAATCAACGTAGGTTGCATTTATACCTTTTTTATTGTTCAGGCTAAGCTCCTAATGCTTGAATTTGATGCACTGTATAATACTTGTTGCTTAAACCTTTTGGTTGTCATCTATGTGAGGCAGATAGTGATCGATACTAATGGATAATACAAATGAAGGTAGAGAACAAAAAGATGCATGAAAAATTGGTAGTCAATAAAGTGTCAAAGAAGGTTATGTATAGTTGCATTGTAATACAGTCTTTTTGATGAAGTAGTGTTACTAGGTATTTGAGATTGTCAAATGTCAATGGGAACAAATTTTTACTCATTCATGCTATTCAGATTGGATCAAATTTTTCACACGTAGATCATAAATAACTCATTTGCTTTGATCAAAGTTGGCGAAAGATTGGAATTTAGTAATTTCTCTCAGAATTAACCTGCCAGAACATGAAAGCGATTCGACTGTAGAAAATACTACCTTTTAAGATTTGGCCCCTTATATGTGACTACAAGAAGCACTCAAGATAACTCCATTTTTTCAGCCTGCAGTTGTTGACCTATCCATCAGTAAATATTGTTAAATCTGCCTTAGGCACAAGAAATTTTAACATGTTGTCTATGTGACTTTTATGCTTTCCTTTAACAGAAATCATATCTTTGTGGTTTTATGAAATAATGTAGACCTATATGCTAGTTACATGGAATGATAGTTTAACCGAATTAAAGATTATATTATGTCCTCACCGGAAAAAAGCTTATATTATGCCTATGCCGAACTGCTAATAAAAGAATATCTATCACATGAACAAATGACCTAAAATAGGAATAGAAGTTTTACCATTTATCATGAATTTAAGGTCAAATAACCTGCTTTCTTGCTTTATAAACAAATTTACTTTGGAGTGAGAGTAGTAGTCATTAAAATTAAATATAATTATTATATTAAAAATAGTAACTCATTAAAATTACTGCTTAAGAAATATGAAGAGATCTAAAAGTGAGTAGTAGTCATTACCACTAATCAATATCAATTCAATTTTAAATTTTAAATTAAAATGCAATTTAAAATAAAAAGGACATTTAAGTACTTTCCATAAGTTCTAAGTAGAATTGTTTAGGTTTTGGAGGTAAACCAATTGTTTAAATTGAATATTTAATTCAAATTTTCAGAGATAATTATATTTAGAAAAAAGAAAAAAGATGCTCCACTAATACTTACTAATTAAATATCATATATATATATATATATATCCCACTAATTAAGTATCACATATTTAAATTTTAAAAAATATTAATTAAAAAATTCTAAAATATTTTTGAGAATCTTGTGGATTGTATGTTTGTCGACACTCAATTTTGATTAAGTTAAAGCAATAATAATTAACTTAAATTTATTTTATCTTTTAATTTAATTTTAAATGTCATTTTTAATCATTGTTAACATTATGTTTTGTGGTCTCGTATCTTTGTTTTTTAGGTATTTTGTTTTATGTTATCTTTGATTTTTCTTTTGCATATTAATAAAAAAAATGTAAAAATTAAGTTTGTTTTCTTTGCTTCTTCATGAGCCCATTTCTTGACTCTTTTTACGTGTTTCACCTAAATTTATTTCAAACTATCTTTTTTAGTTAATCTTATTTATGTTTTTGTCGTCCAATCCATTTTAGCCCATGTCTACTGCTGCTCTTAATTTCTTCCAAAAACATTATGAAAAGTAAAGAAGAAGAAGAAGAAGGGGGGGAACAAAGGGTGCGCATGCTGCCCTTGCTCACATCTAGTATAGGCCCACTTCTGCTTTCATGCTTGCAGGTCTCCTTTTTTCCTTTTTAAACCAATGTATCACAGGTGTTTAGCAGATAAAAAGACAAAAACCAAATCAGAGACAAGTAATGTAGAGGGTAGTTAGGAGACAAGGCCGCCTTGTACTCCTGCAGTTTAAGGGGCAACAAAGAAAAGGAAAGGACAAGCAGTGTTTATTAAACGCAGGTGCTACACAAGGATTGAGGGTTCCTTTTCTAAATTACTTATCTTTTCAGCCTAAGAATTACTTACAGTTGCTATTGTTTTGTTTTATTCTCAGTAATCACCCAAATTCGTGTTGATAATTTCTTTGACAAACAAATTGATACCTAACAATTGTAAACACCCAGATTGATCCCTCACAATTGTAAAAATATGACATTATAGGTCCCTGACCAGTTTGCCAAGGTTCGACTAAGAGGCAAAGATCCGTCACATGCCTATCATTCTCTACCACTTATCAGCCGAGCTCTACCTAGTCCTGTTCGAGCTCTGTTTCCTCTCAGATAAGCTCCACCTTCTTGAGCATTGACAGGCTAGTCAGGGACTTATAATGTCCTGTTTTAGCACTTGTGAGAGACCAATTTGGGTGTTTACCATTGTTAGGGATGTCCATAAAAGAAATTATGGGGGGCCAATTTGGGTGTTTATTCATTCTCTTATTTGGGTTCTTTTTACTGAAAAAAAAAAAACTGTTATTTGGCCAGCTTGGTTGGTTTGTTTATTTGCATGCTAAAGCTTTGGTTTTGGGTTTGGATTTGAGTTGTCAAAGCTTATTTTTATCTTAAATCTATACTTGGGCTGGCATCTTTTTCTAAAAAAAGGAAATTATTATTTTTATTTAAAAGATTTTTCTTCATAGATGTAACTTCTTATTACTTTATGTTTTTCAAATCATTTTGGAATTAAGAATTGCCATAAAAAAAAAAGAAAAAATTTTTTATTCCTAATTTAAAAAAAACTTTTATTTTTTTAAATCCATGCAATGATCATTAATGATAATTGAGTAACAAATATTATCTTCACTATTTTTAAATTATAGGGGTTTATTAAGTAGCCTAGTGTTAACTTTAACCTCGTGCAAAACTGGATTTCTTGTTTACAAAAATTATCTGTTAATGGAAATTCCATTTTTAAAATTAATATCAATTAACACATAATTATTTTCCAGAGAACTACATGACTTTTACAGAAAGAATGCCCATTGTCTCTTCTAGTCCGTATTTTTACATTATTTTTACATATCTTTTGAGCCAAAAAAATGGAAAAAAAAAGAGTTGTCTTTTCTACTTTGAAAAATTAAAATAAAAAAAATACAAAATTCAAAAAAAAGGGAAGATGCTGCCCTTTCAACCCATGTTTTTTTTCTTCATATTTTTAACCACAACCCACTTCTTAACTCTTTTTACATGTTTTACCCAAAATTCTTTCAGCTCATATTTTTCTAAGTGTATTTGTCTTACATCTTGGTTTATGTCCATAATAATATAATAAAAAACATTTGTCCAGCCCATTCCTTCTCTATATGAGCCTGTTAATAATAATAATAAAAAAACGGAGAGAAAAAGACTGAAAGAAAAACAGACAGCAAGGGAGACGACCACAGGGGAGACTATAATGTGTTTGTCACGCATGCTCCTTCTCTCTGTCACGCGTGCTCCTTCCAACAGTCAGAGGAAAGCAGAACTACAATTTCTGCAAATGGCTAGGCACAAAAATGCCGAGAAAAGAGGAAATGCTAAGAGCTTAATAAGGACATACAAACAAAAAAAGGCAATTTCAAAGCTGCAATGTCCCCTCCGGAAGCAGCTGGCAGCACTGTATGGGGAGAAGGCAGAGTCCATTGGAGCAGGATAAAAAACAGGGAGACCATACAAGAAAGGGGGGATCGGGGAACAAAAGAGAGGGGAAGAGGGATCCTCCACTATGATCTTCATCTTCTTCCTCAGCCAAACCAAAGAAATGTAGCTTCTCCCTGAGATTCCATGAACCCCATGATCAAATCCAAAACAAAAACAAATATCGCATTCTTCTTTCATCCTCCCAGGCCAACAGCAATGCAATTCCATAGCAAAAACCTCCACAGATGTCACACTCACAGAACCATAAACCATTTTTCTTTTCCGAACCCATTCCTCCAAAACATCATTTCTCAACCCATGAATAAAACAATACAAAATAAAAAACCAGAACTCCATCTTTCCACAAACCAAACACAAAAATAATCAAAATCAATCCCAATCACAGTCCAAAACCAAAAACCAAGGTCAGATCCAAACACTAACAAACTGAATCCTCCCTCCGTGATCACCACAGCCATCCATCGTATGCACCAAGGCCAGAAACAGAACCCTCAAGCAATCATCCAAAACCAAAACCAAAACCAAACAATAGCAATACATACCCAAACCAAAATCTGAGCCCCAGCAAAAACATCTCAGAAACACAAACCAAACTGAAAGTACAAAAAAGAGGGGAAGAAGAAAAGGGAACAGAAACCCAACCACCCATCATCTCCTTCCTCTTTGAACCTCCAATCGGAGCCAAATCCTCAGCTACGAACCACCCGGCAACCACCACCACGTCTTCCTCCACTCTTACATGAACCCGCCGCGGCTTCCTCCCTCCGTCAGCCACGGACCACCACGACCACCGTGCACCTCCATCCTCCGTTACACCCCGTCTAGAGCCGCCGTCGGAGCCTCTGCCTTCCTCACCGTTGCTGCGCAGTCGCGTCGTCACTCCATCGCCCCTGTTTCAGATCGCGTCCCACAGCTGCCGCGCTGTTGCCGACGGCAGCTCCGCCGGTTCGCCGCCCTCGCATGCATCTGCCTCTGTTTGCAAACCTCTTTCTTAGCTCTGTTTTTACGTTCCAGTTGGAAGCCCAATCCCCCCATTTCAATTTCAGCCTCTTCTTTTAATTTTCTCATGCTTTGGTTGTCTGATATTACTTTTCTGATTATGATCATGTGGTGAATGCACGAGTCTCATTGGGCTGACGTTTTTTTCACTTCACAAACTGGTTGCACTCTTTTTTTTATCATAACTTTTCTAGACTGATGCTTAATTTTTGAAATATGAACTTGGGTTTTTTTTTTTTTTTTTATCATGTAGCCTAGTGCTAATATATTCCTTTTTGGCTTTTTTTTACAAAATCTGTTCTTCCTAAATAAAAATTGCCAACTCACAAATATTTTTACAGAATGATGTGATTTTGAGTTTTTCATTGAATTAAAGGATACGTAATTAATTTCTCTTTTTTAATTCTAAATGTGTTTGTTTCTTTTTTAATAAAAAATCAAAATACAATAAAAGAGCCTTTTGTTTTTAAATGTTATTAATTAATTTGCACAACTTACTAACATATTATTTAAGGATGGATATATTAGAGGTACTGTAAGATTAAGTTCTTACATTTCCTATACATAATCGACTCTCAAACTCATTTGATTTTTTTAAAGGCCATTTTATAGAATAAAATAACTTTTTTTATATTTTTCCAATTTAAATAAACTCCACGTTGACACCAATTTTTAAGTCTCTTTTCCTCCGTCCCCTTACAATTTTAATTGTGACAATAGCCAATCTTTAATTTTACGGGTAATTACAGCCACCTTAGTTATATCAATATTACACTTGCCCACTAGTTTTTTAAGTTGACACTTACCCCATTGATATTAACAAGCTTTTAAAATACCAATTATACCCCTAACACTCTTCATGACCCTCCTCTTCTCCTTCCTCTCTCTCCTTCCCTGTCACCACTACTCCTTCCTGGGCTTCGCCTGCCTTCGCCTCAATGTCACGACTGCGCCTCACGACTGCTCCTCACCATTGCCTCCGCTGCCTCCCTCAACCTCCACGGCAGCCAGTATTTCCCCAAACCAGACACGACCTCGCTAGGCAGCTGCCCTACCGGACCGGCGGCGCTGCGCGACTGCATCCGCTAGGCTGCGCGACCAGATCCGCGGCGGAGGGCGACCAGATCTGTGAGGAAGAGCCACTCGCGGTTCGGAGATCGGCCACGGCAGCGGCGCCGTTTGCTGCGCCGTTTCCGACTTCGAGGGAGTGCGCGGTGAAATCGGTAAGGGCGAGGCAGATCGCGGACAGCAGGGGGAACCCGACGGTGGAGGTGGATCTGGTAACCGACCAGCTCCGTTTCTGAGGTAAACAAGAGAAAAAACGTATTACCGTTTCTGAGGTTCTGTTTTTATATGTTGAACAATGTTGTTGGTGAATGTTGGATGGACTTGCTGGGAGTGAATGAATGTTGGTGAACAATTCTGTTTGATTTTTTTAGCTGGGAGTGAATAAATGTTAGTGAACAATTCTGTTTGATTGCTTTTAGATTGAGATTTTGTTTGATGAAAGAGATTCATAATGGCTTCAAGGGGTATTGGGTGTGGGTGGATGGAGAAAGAAATGGTAGTGCATAGAAATTTAAGGAATAATGAAGGGTAATATGGTCATTTTATGTTTTTTAGAATTTTTAAAAATTTTGAATTTAAAGTCAAGGGAAGTTATTGTATATTCTTAAATTAAATAAAGTCAAGGGAGGTATGTGTTAACTTGGAAAATTAGAGGAGAGTAAATATAATATTAATAAAGTTCAGGCGACGGTAATTACCCTTAATTTTATTATTTACTCTCTATTTGTCATTTGGCTCTTGCGAAAGAGACCAAGCAGGGTCGAGGAGTTGGAGTCTCAGATTGCTCAACTCCAAGAAGATCCGAAGATAGCAAAGAAGCAACTTAAGGAGGCAAAAGAGACAAAGAAGCAGCTTCTAGATAAGTAAAACCTGAGCTTACCCTATCATCAATCTTGTTACTGTTTTACATGTTTTAAACCTGTAGTCATGTCCATGTGTTCGAATTATTATAAAAGGGGAAAGGGGTGAAGGAGTTTTTAATATTTATTTGTTTTACTTGGCCTGTGGTTGTAGGATGAAGCCTTGATCACTGGATTTGGACGAAAAGGTCATGTCGGGGTTGATATTCCTGGTGTCAGGTTCAAGGTTGTGAAGGTTTCTTGTGTTTCTCATCTGGCTCTCTTCAAGGACAAGAAGGAGAAGCCAAGGTCTTAAACTTGTGGAATGCCTCTTCCTCTTCATATTCAATAGTTTCTCTAAAATGTTATTACTTTTGTTGAGTTGTGTGGGTTTCTCTAAAATGTTACCACTTTGGTTGCGAGTAGCATCACTCCTACTAGTTTTGCAAAACCCTGCATTTGGTTGAGTTACAGTACCACTTCTTTTCTTTTCTTTGTTTTTTTTCAAGAGCGCGTTCAGCTATAACGTCTAGTCACTGTGTTTTCTTCCGTTAGCTTGCTTTGTTTCTGAGTAGCAATTGCTTTCGATTATGAAATGGCCACAACATTAAAACAATGGTAATACGTTAGCTATACCTATAGTAGAAGAGGGAAACATTCGAACTTATTTCTGATATATATATATTTTTTGTTTTTTTTCCGGGTTTGTCACTGATCCAATTTAATGGTTGAACGGATAGTATAAGATTGAATTTTAATGGCTGTAGCTTCTTCAATGCTTCTAGCTGTCCCATGACATTGCCAAGAGCTGGAAAATACAATGCATTTCTCATTGTTGTATATCTGAATTGTATTTCTCTATGGCATTCTCTGTGGTGGTTGGGTAGTTTTGAAGCTTCCCCCTTTTCTCTATATCTAACAGCATCCTTGTCTTTTTGGTCATTACTTTCATAATTGTTGTTTCTATTTACCTTATTTTTGTTATTTAGTTTTTGCTATTATTATCGTTCGTTCTGTGATGAGGAACAGGCTAGAGGTTTCACTTTTGACTCTCTTGGAAGCTCTTCTTGTACTGATACTTTTACTTTCTTTACTTCAGTTTTCCTTTAACTGGATTGACTAAATTGATACAAAAGTCTTGATGCCAAATAAAAGGATATTTTATGATAAAATAGAATAAAATAATGCTTTATGTCATTAGGTAGGTACCTTTCATTGTCTAAGGTAGATATTCTTAGCCATGATTCCTGGTCGATGTTTCTAAGTATTAAAAACTTCATTGAAGTGTAGTTTATCCATTATCACCGCTGACATATAGTTATTATTTTCACAGATCTAAAAAGTTGCTGCAATCAAGGCTCCAAGAGCTAGTTTTACTGAGGTTATTGATCTTGACAAGTTGAGTTCTTTTGATGCCATGTTAAAGTTTGTTTGGGATGGCAAGTCTCTTGTAAGAATTTTATTATTAACAGGTTGAATCTTTTTTCCCTAATGTATCCAGAGATTAGGCACAATGGTTGGTGAGCATGGAACTCAATTACCTAGTGGACAAACGCTGTGCATTGCCATTGCTAGAGCTGTCCCTAAAGATTGAAAGATTCTACTTCTAGATGTTTTTTGGGTACGAACTTGTTCATGTGTTGTGTTTAATGTCCTTATGTGTTGTATGAATATTTAGTTTTGACTTGCACATCCAATTGGTTGTCAGTACTACAAGTAACATTTGTTAAGTTTCAAATTAGCTTTCCACTTTCCATTAGAATGTTAATTTACTTGTCTTTCTTTGAAAGGGTTGAAAGTGTTCCCTATATTCAAACAATAGGTAACACTTATAATGAACTGTGTCTATTTAAACATTAAAGTGTTAAACAATAGGCTACACTTTGTTTTGTTTTGCTTGGAGGTGAGTCATGTTTGGTTTATTCCATCAAATAGTGGATTGCCTTCTTTGGATTTCCTCAAATACATTTGATTTCTTAAAAATATATAGTATGGGTAACTCTTTGAATGTCCTTTTAAGTTAATGGCAATTTCCCAATTGTGGTTCATATGTTACCTTTCTTGTTTGCATTATCAGTATTAGCAATGACAACCATTTACGAATTTGACATCTGTGAAGTTACTGCTCAAACAATGTCAAGGTTCAGAATATGAAACTTCTACTAGAATCTCTTTTCCCTTTATTATTAACTATTTGATGTTGTGATTACCTAGTTCTTCTAGTATGTTACTAGCTGCAACTTTCTTGCTTAACATTTGATTAGTCATGCATTTAACTCGTTTAAGGCATAGGATGGATTCTAGAGTTAGGCAATAGGGAGAAATTCTTGTGTTATATTCGTAATCTTCCTTTCTTGTAATATTGACATGTGCAGAGTAATCCAACAGCCAGATGGCATATATGCCAGGGCTCAATTGACAGTATTTCTTTCTGAAACTGATGGGGCATACTTAGCAACTGTTGAAAGAGATGGTATATTTCTTTTTCTTTTTTTAATCTAACACTGTCCGTCTGTGTGGTAGTTCTGCTTTTTATTTCATTCAATCTTACAAAAATATCTTAATGAGTTTATTTTACTTACTGCATCTGCATTCAGGTTATTTACGAATATTTGATTATTCAAAAGAACAACTTATATATATATATATATATATTTTTTTTTTGTTGGGGGGGGGGGGGGAGTTATTATGGTGCTTTGTTGTGTTGTGCTTGGAGGTTGGATTCCCTTCTCTGGATTTCTTCAGTTCACTTCTTACACTAGAGCTTCTAACACCATAATACCTGCTGCAGATTGTTAACTATGTCATCGTTATTTTTCTTTTGATCCGTGCTACATAATAAACTGCCATAATGAAATTTCTGCTTTAACAGCATGGATGGAAAATATGTTTAGACCGGAGTAGAAGATGATTAGTTCAAGTTTGGAGTATGGAAGATTGCAAGGTTGTGGCACGGGGTGGAGGACACAATTCATAGGTAAGTCTCATGTAGTTCTGAGTAGTAAAATATTTTCCAACATAGTACTAACTTAGTTATTGACTTTGTGAGAGGGAGAGCCTTGATGCAACAATATGGTTGATGACTTGTGATCTATTGGCCATGGGTTCAACTCGCGGAAGCATCTGCATAACTTGCTACAATAAAAATTGCAGACTGCTAACTCTTCCCTTCCCAACCCTGCACTAGAATGCCATTGCTACTGATTTTGTGTTTCTGTTGAATGTTGTGATCAGGTGAGTGGAGTGGCTTTTGATCTATGAAACACTAACACACCATTTAGGTGCTATATTTAAGTATCGGACACATATCCGTGTCAAATCGTACATAACACACCAATGACACATGTTTATATATATTTAATTTAAAATTTACTTTTTTCTTACTCAAATATAGAAAAACACAATATAAACAAGATTATAAAAAGGAAATAATACATAAGTTTTTGAATTTATAAGAAAATGAAATATAGATTAAGCTTATAAAATGATATTTTGAATAATGTATTATTTTCTTTAAATTTTTAGTTATATATATGTCGTGTGTGTGTTCTATAATTATTCAACTTTGGTGTGCCCCTTATGTCCGTGTCAATGTCTATGCTTTATAGGTCATTAATAATATTTGCACATTAATTTTATATTATTTTCTTTTAGATAATAAAATATAAGAAACACACATTCAAGTATACGTATACTTCTTTTACTTTTTCATTTTTGAAGCAACCAAAGTGTTTAAATAACTAAATATATAATGCTATAGACATTTTAGTGTGCTAACATCATCTCTAAAGAAAAAACCCATGGCCCTCTACATGCCTGACGGTTTAAAGTTTGTTACATCAACATTGACTGTTATAAAAGTCTATCATTTTAGTGCTAGTTATAATCTTTTCTATCTATAAAAAAAAAATTATATGAAAAAATTCGTACATAATTAAGTAAATAATTGAATAGTACTGATCTTTTAAAAATAAATTTAAAAGACTAAATTAATTTTGAACAGAAATAATTAAATTGGCTAAAAAAGATACAAGAAAGAGAAACGTATAATCTAATTTAATATAGATATTGATAAAATTGATATAAATTAATTACTACTGTATATTTTTTTCTTTATTGGCGACAATGAGATTTAAATCTATGGTCTCATGCAAACTATCAAAGTTCTTCATTACTAGACCACTCATAGTGGCTTAATTACTACTTCATTGAAACTCTGAAATGACCATTTTTTTGAAATAAAAATAAAATTCTAAAAATAAAAATAGTAGAAAATAATTACTCACTACCGCAGTCATTCACTATGATTTATAATTTGAGTGAAATTCTATTGGGTGATGTGGTAAAACTATTTTACATTGTCAACCCATATATAGAAATTAAAATATTATTATTAATTAATATTAAAAACAATAATTATAATATTAGATAATTCTAATTAATAATAATATTAATAAAAAAGTGACAGCGTTTTTTATTTTATAATTAATTTACTCTTATAGTTAGTTTGATAATCACAAAATAATTATTCTTAAAATTAACAAATTCTAACGATGGGGAAAACTGAAATTCACAAAATACCACGTACTTAATAAAACTTCGAAAATAGCAACATGGACCATCATGGTCTATATCTTCACCTTCCCCGTGTTAGAAGGCGCCTCTAAAATGATAAAGGTTCTTCTAACGAGTGCTCTAAGGGCACTTTTAAAAAATCCAAAAAATAGGAAGTTTTTTATGAGAAAAAGTGATAAAATATAGGTTTTGCTTAAAGAATGTCCTTAGACCACTTGTTAGAAAAAATTCGAATTTTAATTTGCGTAGGTTGTGCTTAAATTATTGGATATAAAATGGAATGGTGTAGAATAATGGAAAGAAAAGATTTTGCAATATTTGCCCAAAAAGCAATGGGAGAGGGGGTGATTGAAATATCATAAGAACAACTACAAACAATGAAAATATAAGTACTACTAACCCATGGCTAATTTTCAAAACATGATGAGAATAATAACAATAATAAAAAAAGCAATGAAATATAAGAAATGTGTGAAAATGAAGTGAACGTTGTGTTTTTAATGAATATTGATAATGAAAATAAGAGTTACAAGTGATTGTTAAAGATAACACAACTTAGATGCATACATCGTCGGCATTCTATTCACAATCTAAAAGAGAATGCAATCAAAAACACTAAACAAGCAAGGTGATATTTTAAGCTTTTCCATCAGAGATGATAAGTTTATGCTCATTTTGTATGGCACATAGCCTCACACACATAAAATCTATGTCGAAATAAACAACAAAATATTCAACATCCAAGAGGCAATAATAATAATAAAAAGACACTATATAAAAACCTTCCCACCCGACTTAAACTTTTGATAATACATGTTATGCATAATCGCGTACTCAGGGTACAACAGGAAGTGCCAAATATTGAAATGTCTAATCAAACTAATCCCGAATCTCTATGTGCATGCACATAAAGATTCCTAAAAAACCTGACAAATTCACTAGAAGTTTCACCATTTTCTTTTTGTCCATGATCCAACTCCTTCGGTATAGTTTTATTTTGCAACTGCTCCATTTTTGCTACCTAATCCATGGTGTTCTTAGTGTAATGTCACTGTCTCCTAATTCAGATTCAACTAATTCAATCAAAGCCTTGCGAACTCTTACAAAGAACTGTCGCCTTTTCGTTGGCTTTACGATGGTAAGTTAAAGTATTCCTGTAGAATAAGAAGGCATCAATGTCAAATACAAATTAAATCTAACATACTTGTTACAGGTATTGCATCTCCTCAAGTTTATTGTTGCCATGCTATCGATATTATTACTGTTGCTTTTACCATGATGCACCTTGATTTATTATTATTTGTTGTTTCTTTTTTGCAATCACATATATCAGATAATGGAGAATATCTTTGCAAAAAAAAAAAAGGGAAACTTAAGGAAATATTAATTGAAAAATAGACAACGTATGAAATGATGAATTACTATCTGAATCTGAACGCCATTTTCAATTTAGAAAAATATTGTTAACTTATACCTTAGAAAAAAGGTGTTTGAATCATAACCTTCAAATATTTTGCAGGCATAGGGCTTTTGTGCTGTTAGAAAACTTTTGAGGGGGGAAAATGAGGGACTTTCAAGTGAAAGATGAAGTCCCACATAGACTTCCACTTTTATAAATAGAGTGGTGTCGATATTTTACAAAACATTTTAGTGTTTCTTTCACTTTATTTGGTAAAAATATCACTTTTTTCAGCTAAAATATCTGTTCTCATATGTTTGTATAAAATTCTAAAAGTAATCAGAATCCCCAAAATAATTGTTTTCAGCCAGTAAAAACATTGTTTCAGTTTTTTCACCTCTATGAAAGAAATAAAATCATTTTTTCAAATATCAAACAAACGCAAGAAATGTCCAATTGGATGGACAGTAATACAGACAGAATGTAGTCAATGAATCATATATTTTTATTCTATCAAATTGTACCACAAGCAAATATTTTCTATCCTCTTGTTGATGCATTATTTCTGTGTGATGATCCTAGTTACTTTAATACTATATCTACATGATGATGACCTATGTTTTGATGAAAGACATATTAAAAACCACAAACACTCTTGTATGAATTTTGAACTTCTCAAAAGTACAAGACGCATCATTCCTTTAGGAAGGCACTTGTCCATTTTGTAAACCAAAACTTGAACATCTCTACAACTTCTTTCTGCATCAAGGTACTTTGAAAACATACCTTTATTCCTGCATTTCATATGGACTAGATCATAGTAAAGAAAATGATCCACCATTCCCTTCAATTACCGCCTCTCATAGTCACTTCCATCCTTGATCCGAAAAAAACACCTTTTGTCAGTAGGGACCGGTCATGCCACATCCCATATTTTTAACCAGTAAGTCCACACAAACCATGCATAAGCATATATGAAGACTAGATGAGCTACACATTCTTCCACTTTTTTACAGAGGCGAGAAGTCAATTGTTCCTGTTGTACTATACCAATTTTGAACAATCTATCCTTTATGTGTAGTTTTTTTATGGCATAAAACCTATCCTGTAATTATTCTGCTCAAAATCACAAATAAGATAAAAATCTCAACCCTTGAGGCACCAACATTTTCCGTATATCTTTAAACAAGCTAAAGCTATTGGCCCCTTCAGTATTGATCTTATTCTCTCAACCACCCACTTACAAACAAACTTGATTGAGAAAGTTCCTTTATTATCAAATTTTCACACCAATATATCTCTTGAGAATCAATATAAGTTAATGTAAGCTGATTATGCAATTCATTCAGTAGTTCTAATTCCCAATCAAATATCTCTTTTAACCGCTAGAAGTTCTAGATACACTCCATGTCATCCTAGAACCTGCACTCACTAATTAAATACTTTTTAGATGAACAATTTTAGAACAACCTCCTGTAATCTTCCACCTTGTAATCATAGATCACTCAAAATCTCACTTGTCCCCTATCCCCTATTTCCATCCTCGTGCCTTAGCCTTTTTTATTCCTATTTTTGCTATTTATTCTAATATATCCATTAAAACATTAACAAATGAAGATACTTAAAAAGAAGAAAAATCATAACAAGATACTTTACATTAATTTGTTGTGTTTGAGGACCTCAACTAATATATTAAGCTTTGGATCACGAGTGGTCTTTGGACAACTTTGTTCAATTGCTTTGGCTAACGACACAACATTGTGTTCACACGGGTCTATTATCTATATCTTCTCATGATTCTTCGTGGTCACAGAACATTGAGATGCTCTAGGTCCAACCCCTCCGGCCAAAAAGCCCCTCTCGTCATATATCACTAAGTTGAAATACTTTATGTGACCTTGATAAATGTGACTTTCATGTTACCCAGTCAGTATGTTAACAAAATCTCTAATCACTAGTTTTAGCTGTGTGGCATTGACTCTTTAAAACTCTTTAGATTATGGTAATATTGGTCATAGCAAAAAATACGACATGTTAGAATGTACATAAAAGAGACAAGTATGCCCTAAAATGTTGACTCTCGGATTCAAAGAGTACGATCCTCTCAATCGGACCAATTCAGTGTTAAACAATCGCGTGTTATCAGTCATGTTGATCGTAGTAGCCTTAAATTCCTGAACCCCACCATTCTCATATTTAATGTAGACATTGAAAATAATATCCCCCTCACCTTATCTGCCATTTCGTCTGTATTAAACTGAACTTTAGATTTAGGGTCTGCCATGGAAGTTGTCCTTGAAGTCTAAACGTCATCTTAACAAACCTGGAGGTAATAAATATACACTTGTTTCAACATACATAAGACATGTAAACCTTATAAGGCAAGTTAAACCAAGACTTAGTAGTACAAGTGTATGATTGTTACTTCCAGGTTTGTAGAGATGACGTTAAGACTTAAAGGACAGCTTACATAGCAAACCCTAAATTTGGAAGTTTAATTTACTACGAATGAAATGGCAGATGAGAAGAGTGTAGATGTTTTCAATGCCTAAATTGAATATGAGAATGGTGAGTTTTGGGAGTGTAAGGTTACTGCGATCAACAGGACTAATAACCGGTGATTGTTTAACACTGAATTGGCTGATTGAGAGAATCGCACTCTTTGAATCCGAAAGATTGCATTCTATTGCATACTTGTTTATTTGATGCACATTATGACATGTCGTATTTTTGCTATGACCAATATCACCATAATCTTGAAGTTTGGATGCAATGCTACTCTGTTAAAATTAGTGAGTAGAGATTTTGTTAAGATATTAACTAGTTTACATGAAAGTCACGATAGCATATCATGGCCACATAAAATATTTCAATTTAGTGATCTATGACGGGGGCCGAGGGGGGGCTTTTTGGCCGAAGGGGTTGGACTGAGAGTACCTTAGTGTTCTGTGACCAAGAAAGATCATGAGGAGATATACATAGCAGACCCGTGTGAACAAGATACTGTGTCGTTCGTCCAAGCAATTGAAGAATTTTGTTGAAAGGCCACTTGTGATCCAAAGCAACGCATTAGTTGAGGTCTTCAAACACCACAAATTAATGTAATGTATTCTATTATGTTTCTTCTTCTTTCCAAGTATCTTCATTTGTTAATGTTTTAGTGGATATATTGGAATAAAATAGGATTCAAGAAGGCTAAAGTATGAGGATAGAAATAGGGGATGCGAAGTAAGTGAGATTTTGAGTGATTTATGGTTACAAGGTGATAGATTTCAAGAGGTTTTTCCAAGAATGTTAATCTAAAAGAGTGTTTAATTAGGAAATGCAGTTTCTATGATGGCATGGAGTGTATCTGAAATTGCTTATGGTTGAAAGAATTGTTTAACTGGGAATTAAAATAGATTGCATAATCAGCTTGCATTAACTTAAATTGATTCTTAAAAGATAGATTGGTATGGAAATTTGATGGTAAAGCAACCTTTTCAGTTAAGTCTATCAACGGGTGGTTGATAGAAGGGGAATAGCTTTAGATGTATGAAAAGGGTTTATGATATTTGCCTGGTTTGTGATCTTGGACAGGATAAACACATAAGATAGATTTTATCCACAAAAAAAAAAAAGGTACTTTGCTGTGATCTGTTCCATATGGAATGCCTGGTTATTGAGATATTTGCCTGATTTGTGGAGGCTCCCTTTCTTTGCTATGATTTGGTCCATATGAAATGCAAGAATAAAGGTATTTTTTCAAAGCACCTTGATGCAAAAAAAAGTTTTAGAGATGTCCAAGTTTTGATTTACAAAATGGATAAATATCTTCCTGAAGGAATAATCCATCTTGTGCTTGGTGAGAAATTCAGAATTCATACAAGAGTGCTTGTGGTCTGGCTTATTAGTGCTGCTGTGTTGGCTGAGTTATGCAGCAATTTTAACATGTCTTTCATCAAAGCATAGGCCATCATCATGTAGATGTAGTGTTAATGCAGCAGGGATCGTCACAATATATAATAACAAATCAAGGTACATCATAGCAAAAGCAGCAATAATAATGTTAATAACATGGCAACAATAAGCTTGAAGAGATGTAATGCCTGTAACAAGTATGTCAAGTTTAATTTGTACATGACATTTATGCCTTTTTATTTTGCAGGAATACTTTAACTTACCATCCATGTTTCCTAAAGCCAACGAAAATGTGGCAATTCTTTGTAAGAGTTCAGAAGGCTTTGATTGAATTAGTTGAATCTGAAGTAAGAGACAATGACATAATACGTATAAATGCAAAATACACTAAGAACACAATGGGTTAGGTAACAAGGATGAAGCAGTTGCAAAATGAAACTGATACGAAATGTGCTGGATCATGTTAAAAAAAAAAATGGTGAAACTTCTAGCGAATTTGTCAGGTTTTCTAGGAATTTTTATATTCATGTACATAGAGATCGGGGGGTTAGTTTGATTAGATATTTCAATATTCTGCATTCCTTGTTGTACCCTGAGTATCTAATTATTATGCATAACGTGTGTTATTAAGAGTTTAAGTCGAGTGAAGAAATCTTTATATAGTGTCTTTTTTTATTATTATTGCATCTTGAATGTTGAATATTTTGTTGTTTACTTCAATATAGATTTTATATGTGTAGAGCTATTTGCCATACAAAATGAGCATAAACATATCATCCTTGATGGAAGAGCTTAAAATATCACCTTGCTTTTTGGGTGGTTTTGGTTGCAATTTCTTTTAGATTGTAAATAGAAAGCTGACGATATATGCATCTAAATTGTGTTATCTTTAACAATCATTTGTGACTCTTATTTTCATTATCAATGTTAATTAAAAACACACCATTCACTTCATTTTCACACATTTTTTATGTTTCATTGCTTCTTTTGTTATTATTTTTATCATATTTCGAAAATTAGTCACGCTTTATTAGTATTTATATTTTCATTATTTTTATCATGTTTCAATCACCCTTCCTCCCATTCCTTTCAAGGTAAATTACGAAACATCTTTTCTTTCCATTATTCTATACCACTAATCTAGCAAAACCCATGGACATTAAAATTTGAATTTTTCTAACGGGTGGTCTAAGGACACTCGTTAGAAGAACCTTTTATAATTTTAGATATGAACTATGATGGTCAGTGTTACTACTTTTTCAATTTTATTGAGTACGTGATATTTTGATTTCCCTATCGTTAGAATTTGTTAATTTCGAGAATAATTATTTTGTGATTATCAACCTAACAATAAGAGTATATTAATTAGAAAATAAAAATGTTGTCGGTTTTTTAATTAATAATAATAATAATTTAATTTCTATATATGTGTTGACAATCTAAAATAGTTTTACCATGTCGTCCAATGGAATTTCATTTAAATTGTAAATTATTGTGAGTGGTTGCGATAGTGAGTAATTATTTTCTATAATTTTTCTTTTTTGAGTTTTATCTTTATTTGAAAATAATGGTCATTTTAATGTTTCAATGAAGTAATAATTAAGCCACTATGAGTGATTTAGTAGTGAGGGGCTTTGATCGTTTGCATTAGACTATAGGTTCAAATCTCATTGCCACTAATAAACCAAAAAATATAAAGTTGTAATTTTCACTACCTATATCAAATTAGATAACATGTTTCTCTTTCTTATCTCTTATTTAGCCAATTTAATTCTTTCTCTTTAAGATTAATTTAAAGGATAAATAATATTTGATTATTTACTTAATTATGTACGAATGTTTTTCGTATATAATAATATTTTTTTATGGATAAAAAAAAATAACTAGCACTAAAATTATATACTTTTACAAAAGTCAGTGTTGATGTAACTTATTTTAAACCATCAGGCATGTAGAGGGCCATGGGTATTGTGTATAGAGATGATGTTAACCAAGCAAAAGAAAACCAAACTGGACCGGCCGGTTCGACCGAGTTAACCGAGAACCGATCATCTTGCCGGTCCGGTTAAACACCTAAAACCGAATAGGCTCAAACCGGCCAAAACTGGGAAAACCGATGGACCGATCCGGTTTTCTAAGGTTCTCGGGTTGGATCTTTAACATGAAATAGAAAAAGCAAGCAAAACGTTGGGCATCATCGGATCTTCTCTGGCGAACTGCCTCCCTCCGATTCGTGCTGCTCGGTGCCTCTGGTCTGCTATCCATGCTGCTCCACCTGCCGGAAAAGACGCAGAGTTTTCGGTTCATCAAAAAGTTAGCTTTTTTATTTTTTTCCTTATATTAAGAACGGAAGAACCGCAACGGTTTTTTTACAGGTGGAGTGAATGAATGAGCTCTTGTGCAGTGTAAGCATCAGGGAGCTTTGTGTGAGTTTTGTGTGTGTTAAGATGAGGCTTTTTTGGTTGAGGTTTGGAGGAACATACAAGTGTGCAAGAGGGAAAAGAACCAAGAAGAAAGGAGAGATGGAGAAGGTTTCAGTGTTAAAGCCGAGAGATGGAGAGCGAGAGAGAGATGAGGCAAAAATGTGAGACAATGTATGCATTGATGAGGAGTCATAGCGATGCCCTCCAGGTGTTTGTCTCTTCTATTTTTTTTTTTTCCTTGTTCCTTTTCAATGCATAGCTTCAGACTGTCCGGGTAATATCATTCCTTCATTAATTCTTTATTGAGCCACTCAAACCTGTCAGTTTGCTCCTTGATTCGGACTACCGCCCATAAAAGCTTATGGCATTGACTTGTGAGGCTCATTTAAGTGTCAGTTTGGATCCAGATATGACTTGTGAGGGTCATATTTTTATAATTTTTTTTATTTATATGTATATATATTTATATAAATATATATTTTATTATATTCCGGTTGAACCCCAGTTGGATCAGTAAATCTTTGAACTAGTACCCTAACTGGTTCGATTTTCTTTTCCTTGATGTTAACATACTAAAATATCTATAACATTATATATTTAGTTATTTATACAATTTGTTTGTTTGAAAAATGAAAAAGTAAAAGAAGTATATATATATATATTTGAATATGTTTCTCATATTTTATTATTGAAAAGAAAATAATATAAAATTAATGTATAAATATTATTAATGACCTATGAAGCACAGAGACCAGGACACAGCATGTGTTGATCGGTGGATTCTAGTGAAAAAGAGGATCTTTGCACACGCTTAAATCAAGTATATATCTTATGTACCGAGAAAAACAAAAATCAAGTATATCTTAATTTTGGAAGAGCATTCAGTACAATTTTGGAGCAGTGGCAAGTCCAGTTGGATCTTACATAATAAATGTTTCAGAAAGTATTTGATTCAATTGGTATTCCTGTATCTGTTGATTCCTCACTACATGTGGTATCTGTGTTTGTAACTTCTTTTTGATGTCTACTCGCCGAATCATCTGCTTAACCTGCTGCAATAAAAGTTGCATATGCCTACTCTTCCCAACCCTGCACTGAATTGCCATTACTATTGAATTTGTTTTGTGTTAAGTGTTGTGATGAGGCGAGTGGTGTGTCTTTTGATTGATATTGGTCGTCACCAACTTCAAATGATGATGGAGAGACTGTTAGATATCAGTTTGGTTCCCTGGGTCAGGTAATCTTTTATTTTTTTAAAATTTTTCTTGAGTATTTCCTGTCTCCTTGTGTAGTTTCGATCTCCACTCAAAATTGTGCCTTTTTTTTCCTTGCTTTTATCCCATGTCATGATTGGCAGTTTTGAAAATATGTTGGGTTTGTTATGTGTTGCAAGTGATTGCAATTGTATATGAGAAAAATAATGAGTAGTGCATGAAAAATGGCAATTGATTTTTGTGATCATAAACACTGAACATGAATTTTTGTTCCTGAATTTTTCAATTTTTCGTTGATATTTCTGTTCATTTACTGAAACCTCTCATGAGTGCACATCAATGCTGGATCATACTCATCATAGCAAATATATTTTGGCGGCTAAGATACACAACTGCTGCTCTCGGACCTTGAAATGGATGAGCTTGTAGTACCCCTGCAACGTCCTTCTGGTGGATCTCCGTCATACAGTACCGGAAGCCAGTCAACCCCCTGGGACAAAGTTATCCCCATTGGTCGCATTGTAGTATTAGATTTCTCTTTGATAAAGTGGTATCATTAGATGTTTGAGATTGTCAAATGTCTGTGATACAAATATGTAGCTCATTAATGATGCTATTTAGATTGTGTCAAATTTTTCTCATGTAAATCATTAATCATTCACCCACTTTGAGCAAAGTTGGCAAAAGAAGTGGATGTACTTATCAATTGGTTGGAATGTAGCGACAGATTTGCATGAGAATTAACCTGCCAATGGTAAGAAGAGATGAACTCTGATAGAAACCAGAAAAATAAAGAGGAACAAATAGGAATAAACTTTGATAGAATTGGTTTAGTGATGAAAAATGCAGTACTGAGAGAGAAAATGAGCACTGTAGCAGCTCTACTCTATGTCTAGCCTTAGTCAAAAGGGAAAACAATACATGCCTCCTACTCTGCACTACCCTACAGTTATACACTTTTTCCCCAACAATTTCCTCACCCACACTGCTGCAAAACACTGCCAGCACACACTTATGCACAGCAGACACCTTTTCCCAAATTAGTTAGGGCCAATGGGTCCCATACAATATCAATTCCTAGTTCTCTCTGAATTACCCCTAAACTTCTTTCTTTTGTATACTTGCATTCCTTCGAGAAAATGGTCTCAAACACACTCCCTTTTCAGACTTGGCCTCTCATGTTTTACTACAAGAAGAACTTGAGAGAACTCCATTTTTTCATTCTACAGTTGTTGACCTATCCATTTTAAGGTGTTAAATCTTTTTTAGGTATAACCGTAGAAGAAATTTTTACATCCTTTGCATCTGACTTTTGTGCTTTCCTTTATGTCACATTGACAAACCAAGTCTTAACAGAGAGAGTATCTTTGCGGTTCTGTGAAAATCAAAATTTGATCCTCTCATGTGTAAGTTACACAAAAGAGGATCATGTGCTAAATCATCACCCTTTATTTTTTCAAATGTACATTTTCATTCATTTTAAAATAAAGAGATGTAGAATGTGAATTAGAACATGATCTTCTCAAGTGTAATTTACACATAAGAAGATCTATTTCTAAGAAAATCTAAGTGTATAGTTACATAGAATGATTCTTTAACCAAATTAAAATCTATATAATGCTCGTGCTAAACTGCCAATTAAAAAAAATATATATCTATCACATGAATAAACAATTGAAACTAAAAATATGATTTGAGTTAAATATGTGGCCATTATTTTCTTATTTTATAAACAAATTTACTTTACGGTGTGTTTGAGAGTTGTCTCCCTTTCCCTACAAAAATTAAATTCACAAAAATACCCCTAGAGAATTGGTTTATATGTGCCATGCAATTAACAAGTGGGCTAGAAGACTGTTATTTGTACATTCTTTAATGAATATACTAGGGGAAATCCCCACTCAAAAGATGTCCTCAAGAATATCTAACATGGATGTATATGTAACACTTAATCGTAGAGAATAATGTACTCCAACTTCTATACAATATGTACTCTACGTAGAGGCAGACACCTGTATGGTGCCGGCTTTCAAGGAAATAATACGAGAACATATTCCGTTAGCTCACATGCACAGGAGAGTCTCTCAAATTTCTTTCAGGATGTTGAGTGTCAGGCTGAGATTGATGAGCAGCTGCAGGTGATTGATCAGTTGGTACTGCCACTTGGGAACCATGTTGTTGATTCAACTGAGCAAGCCGCCTTCTCCTCCACTTAGAAATCTCAGAAAGAATAGAAGCTCCAAACATTACAGCCCCAAAACCAGCAAATGTGGCAAGTAAAATAGCTAGAACAGACTGCATATGAATCTGCCAAATGCATGAAAAATACTTCAAGAAAGGTTACATCATACAAATTCTGACAAATGCTTTATCAATACAATTGAAAAGTAACATAATGAACCCTCAACAATGCTATTCTCAAATACATGTAGCCTCAAAACGTGGTTAGTGTCCTATTTCCCAAGAAGTGATAAAAAGTACAAAATATCCTATAATCAGGTTTGCAACTTACCAATGAGTAGAAAATATGGCCAGAGAGAACCACTAGACAAAACTGCACAGTTGCATAAACCCAAACATGATTTCTCCTCACTAAAAACAAATTTGGAAGAATTAGTGTGGTAGTAAGGGCAGGATTCAAGTACAAACTGATGTCTAACAGTACGAAAAAGCCCTACCCATTGTTGTAGATGTCATGCTAGCAAGAAGACCCAGTATACAAGAAAATGGGAGAGACATGGCAACTGCACCAGATCCCATACTCGAAACCTGTCCAATACAATAACATTAGGAATTGAAATTCGATCAACGGAATATTGTCCAAAACTAGTTAAACTTACAAGAAGCTGCTCAAGAAAACAAAAGTAAGCCAGCATGTTGACAACAACAAGAATGGGAGCATCCTGCCAAACCCTGTAAAATTTTTGCATTAATTCTGTTGTTACCACAGTGGAAAACCATACTGAGAGATATTCAAGTCAGAATAAGGGGTCTGAAATGTTTGATTTCCTTTAAATTCAAAAAGTCCTCAAAATTGACATGAAGTTATAAATGCATTCAACGCAAACCAGAGACCTTTTGCCAAATCAAACAGAAGTATAATATAGTGTCAACAAAGAGTTATGCTATGTATATCACCTTTTTGGAATACTATATCTACTCATACTTCATCCACTATTGGATGGAATATGAGTCGGCATAATGTCTAAAAAAAATTATGTACGCATAGCATTGTTTGCCACCATAGCATGGTTAAGTAAAATCCTTCTCAAAGTAGTGATTTCAAGATTTCAACTCCTAATATAGCATAAAGTTTGCTTGAGGTCGTAGTTTGCTTTCACTGCCATCAACCACCTTTGGATTATAATAAGTTTTATTTATTTTGTTGTCAACAGTGCTTATCTAAAAGCTTATCAAGGAAACAAGGCCTAAAGTGATGACCCATGAAATCATTATTAATTAAGTGTAGAAAGTCTTTAAAAAAAGCACAACCAAAGCAATAATTTCCACTTGCCTGGATTGAGAAATCTCAGCATGTTGCAAGCCATGCGCACGAGCAGTTTGAACTCGCAAAAGAGTAACAGGTAGGTTCTTTACTTCTTGCTTGCACACATCACATGTTCTATTTCCTTTAATGCTAAACCATTTGACTGCACATTCTTGGTGCGCCAGTGAAAGTTCACCTTTGCAGCTGCACTCCAATTTAAGAGTATCAGCACCTTCTCCCAATTCAATCATACAAATTCTACAAACAGCTTCTTCTGCAGGAATATCTTCACTGCCATCCTCATTTTTAACTGAACCATAATACTCACACGCACAAATTGGTTAATATAAGACATCTGATATATAAAATTAGCTTGGTAAATTAACAGCATATGAGATTCACTACTTGACCCTGAAAATTAAGTTAGTGTCCAAGATATATCAACTCAATATAAACTAGAACACAATAAATTTGACCCGTAGTCTTGGTTCTACAATAGATGATCAAACACAAAACGAATTAGAGTTAATTGAATTGGCTTAAATTTTAGGCAAGTAAACATGTGACTGCTCCTAATGGTTGTGTCAGGAAAATAACTTCCATTTAGGCCTTTATGATGTAGAACAACCAATAATAACTAAGTCTTGTCCCACTAGGTAGGATCAACTACACGGATACATGGATCAGACAACACCATAACTTAGAACAACCAAAAAATCAAAGAACTATCTTATATACAAAAATCCAATTGTATTTTATATTTTAACGATTGGCACGAGCATACTAACTGAAGCTTTGAATTAAAAGTTGAACACCAGCCTATGGAGCTGATTGTCAAATGATTGTAACCAACAAAATTCACTCAATCTGCATGTAGCATGACGTTTTAGTCAAGGCAAGACATCGTTGAAGGTTCTAAGGTTAGTAGACCTTTTATAATGCAGTCGTGCAAGAGAGACGTTACCAGTATCATCAGGTGGAGATGTCATAGATGATGTTGTGGCAATTTTCTCATCCAATCGTGGCGTGGTCAGAATTACACGAAACATGCCACCTACAGGTGTGTTCCCTTCTTTGTTAAGTGCAGGAACTGAACGGGAACGATGAATTGGTAATTGAGTTTCTTTTCCCTGTAAAATAACCATCTCTATTGTCAATACATGTTAAATAACTAAATATGATCTATGCAATATAGCATGTTGCAATAGCTGCCAAATCTACTTACAATAGGTGTTGCTAGATAAGCTGCATTCCCTCCATGTGTAGACTCTGGATTTGAATGAGTAATTGGTGTTACAGGCAAGGAGGTTGTGTTCTTCCCTCTAGGTGTGATCAACTTTGTAAGTGATAGTGTCCTTAGAAGAAGAGGCCTTTTTTGTGCCGCTTTTGGTGAGCCTTCAAGTGCTAGGAATGCAGCCTTTTCAATCTGTGAGCTTGTGTTCCGGATTTTCAAACTGAGTTTGGGAAGTAGTGTCTTTATAGTTGATCTATTTTTTGACGAGGAGGGGCTGGGGGACTCATTGATTCTGATGAAACCAGGGCTTGGACATGGTGAAAAGTTTACTCTTCTTGGAGGTGGAGTTAGAGGCATTTCTATCCTCAAAAAGTTTTCCCTTGCTTCCTCAAGAGTGCTGGTGGTAGGTATCTCCAAGATAATGTTTTGCCTAGTTCCATGTTGTCCACTTGGGACTTCCTCAGTTATTTCAGATGAATCTAGACCCTATATATGAAGAAGCAGAAGAAAAAATTTCTTTGAATGTGGAGAGGAAAAAAAAACTAACTGAGCTGCAAAGTAATAAATCTTATTGTTAATACACAAATATTTCAGAAACATGTATTAGTTGAAGGATGCTTGAAGTCAGTTTAGTCAATTGAACTTATCTTCAATGAATATTTACATGACAACTTTCCCTCTTTTTGCAGGTAGTGCTTGTATATACATGTGATTATTGGCCAGCATAGGGGAGATAAGCAAATGGGCATCAAAGATAGTATGAGTAAATTAAACCATAGAAGCTTTCACCAATATTTGGATCCCAATCATCCTTAGTCACAAGCACTATAACACCGAAAATCTTTAAAAGATATTGGGGTATGCTTTGCGGCTGAGCAATTGATGCTTTTGATTTGATTCTTGACACTATATATGTATTTTTACTTTACATATAGAGCTCATCCAGAAAAAAAAAATTCCTTATTTTTACTAACAACCAATCAGAGTTAGTGTAAATATATTCCCCCAGCATCTAAGAACTAACAAAACCTTAAACTGAATCTACAAACTACACAATTGACAGCCTGCAACATATGAGCATGGTAAAAATTATGAACCAGGGCATTAGTCAAATGTTAGGGATATTTAAACCACTAAAATCTACTTAATTTCAACTGGAGCAATGTGCAAAACCAATTTCCAACCTGTACTAGAGCTAAAATTCTTGATTCTATTGTCTTCTATAAATTCAAGTGAAAACTCTTGACTACCAATATATCTCGTTGATGCATACAACATATATGTCATAGATATTAGTATGCTGGCTACTTCAAAATCGTTTATTCATGATCATGAAACCAAAATAGAGGAGGTCATGATCAACGACAGACAAAACTAAAGGCAAGAAGTAGGAATAAACAAAAAACACAAACACAAGTTGTTTCTATTGAATCAAACAACGTCAGAAAGTCTTAATAGTTCAAAGTAAGTAAACCAGAGAGGTAACTGAGGAACCTTTTGAATTGGGGTGTCAACTCTATTTTCACTAGTGCCAACACCTTGGTTGTTATCATCCTTATTGCCTGCTGCAGCTTCATCAGTTGCCATCATGGTCAATGGCAAACAACACACCAAAGAAAAGAAAAGCAGCACAACTTCTTATAGGGAAACAATATTGGAAATTCAAACAAGTGCTTATTATTTTGAGGGAAAGAATGGTGACACCTTCTTCTTCCCTTGATCATGGGAGCTGGAAAGAAGCAGATAGGGAATATAGTAAGGCGTGGAGAGGAGTGGCACCATGGAGACAGGTTGTGCTGTGAGCTTGAAGTAGACATATTTCATATTTGTTCTGAATTAAATACATATGTATACATACATATATTGTTTTCTTATTATTTGGGGTTGGAACCCAAATTAAGAAATGGAGAATACTAAAGTACCTTATACTTAATTAATCAACTTTCAAATATTACTATATTAGCTGGTGATAGTTGTTTGGAGCAATACTACATAATTAAAAAAATATTAGCAACACTCTGATATTCTTTGAGTTTAATTTTGATGCATTGATAGTGTAAAATTATTTTATACCGCCATCTAATCAAAATATTTTATTTGTATAATTTTTTAAATAGTTGGTGTAAAACTTAACTATTATAACTTGTATGACAATATCTGATTGAATAATTATATAAAAAAAATTTATATTGTATGCGCATGACAATTAAATCCATATTTTTTTTCCTAATTGTTTGAGAACTCATTCGGGATATTTTGAAGGTGAATTATTAGGGGAAAAAAAAAGGGCCACTAGTAATACAAAAGTTAAACCAAATTTATCAATAAGTATTTTGACAACAATAATCAATAAACAGCATGCCGAATGATTGATGAATTATGTAAGGGTGATGCATCAACTCTTTCCATTAATTTTATATTATTCATCATTTCCACAAGAAATCCAAGCTACCTCAATAACGTTATGTATAAGTGACTACTTGTCTTTTCTTTTGGTTTTTATTTGATCCAGTTACTCATTCATGACGTGTAAACCTCTAGTTTTGTTTAGTATTTTAAAGTGAGACGATGGTACGACATTGTATAAAATTTTAAATTAGTTGTTATTTTTTATTATTAGTTTTTGCAAATTATATTAAGTGTAGAATTTAATTAAGGGCAATTATCCTCTTGCATTGGGTGGAAGACTTTGCATCTATAGCAGATATATATCTATCAAAGTGGACATTTTTGTGCTCGTTGTGTGGACAAACCATAATTACAACTAACAACATGATAGTGATTTAAATTTGACAATTGTTGCAAACACTTTAAGTGGAGTAAGTGGCGTAAGCTATTAACACATATTTATGTACAAACAATTTTTTCCCATTTTTTATAGAATTTTTTATTCAAAAACTGAGAATACACAACAAAAAGAGGGCTTCGAAGCTTCTGCATAGAAACATTTCATTAAATCATTAATTACTAGTATTTGCACAATAGTTTTATATTATTTTCTTTTAGATAATAAAATATGAGAAACACACATTTAGAACATATTATTTTACTTTCTTATTTTTCAAGCAAACAAAAGAGTTTTAATAACTAAATATATAACGCTATAGATATTTTAGCGCGTTAATATCATCTCTAAACATCATATCAATGGCCCTTTATATACCCGACGGTTTATAATATGTTACTATATCAACACTGATTCTACAAAAGTCTAATATCATTTTAGTACTAGTTATAATCTTTTTTGCGCATAAAAAGTTTTTTTTTGGTTATATGCATAATTTTTTTTTTTTATGAAAAACATGGTAAACTCGAAATTATATAGGGAAAAGGGACATAACTTATACTTCGATTTTAATTATATTTATTTGGAGAATGTCTAATAGCATAAAAAATTGAAAAGTTTGTAAATAATAATTGCAACTTATTATCTTGGATTAATATTTTTTTAAAGGTTCAGATTATAATTATATATTAGGCGCACAACTAAACAAACCGCTGCATCAATTTCACCAAGGTGTTTCTGTTCACTTGTAGCTTTCAAGTTGGATGAGGGGTTATTTTGACCTTGACAGATCTAATATATATATATATATAGAGAGAGAGAGAGAGAGAGAGAGGTGAAACGCATATGCAGAGTTGGAATGACAATAACACAAAAATTATACTAAGTCTTAAGTGGATATTGCTAGAACCACATACTAGGCAAAAATTATATTGTTGGACGATGTAGAAGAAATCCAAATTAACCAGCAATAGGGATTGTGGGGTTTTTTATGTTGAAAAAAAAAATGTTTGCCTTTCTTAAAATCTGGTGCTGTTATCTTTTCATAATTTATCTCAGTTATATTCGTTAAGTTTTTTTAATATATAGTTTCGTAGTCAGGCTATTTTTAAGTGAATTACATTATAATTTCATATATCGCTGCACTCGACTATGATGTGCAACCAAAGTGTCAATGATTCATTCAAGTTTGACATCAAAATACACATGATTTCTTACTAATTTTGAAATTATTTCTAAAACCAATTTGAAGGAAGATAACATAACATGAGAAGGTACGGGAAGATGAATAATTTATTTGATGCAACGATGTCACTAACCCACCTTACATTGGCTATGATAGGATTTAGTAGAAAAGGGTCCTCTCATGTAGAGATTGTAAATTACCACCTTTTGTGTACATCTTCACCATTGATTAAGTTGTCTTAAGTTAATCAATGATGGAGATATACAAATAACAAGATCATGAGTAATCTCCACGTGAGAAAATCATCTCCCATAATTATATCAATAGTTAATTTTGTAGGTGTTTTATTATATGTAAACTTGTTCAAGGACATAATTGAGCATTAAAAATGTAGGCATTTCTTTCAACGAAGTTTATTTGAATCGTGATTCATCACATGCTTCTGGCGACTAGTCTCTTTAGCCGGACCAAAGCCCAAGTAGTGCTCATATGATCGTTGTATCTCATAATTGAATGGTAATGTTTGATGAATTTTTTTTCTTTCGGGAAACAATATATGATGTATTTTTTTTTTAGGTAAAATAATATATATGATATTTTTGTCACCAATATTTGATGAACTTGATTTTTTTGGGTACAATTATATTTATATTTATATGATATTTTTGCCACCAATATTTGATGAACTTTTGGTTTTTTGGGTCTGGTTCTTTTTGGCCAACTTTTGGGTCTGATCATGAACTTGATTCAATTGATACGCTCTCTCCCACCCTCTGTTGTCGGATCTCTTGGACTCAAAGGAAACAAAGCTTCTAACAACCCAGGGCTCGACCAAAAATCAAAAACTTAAGGGCTTTGTATCAAACAAACAATTTTCATCAATCTGTTTGGGCTACCTAACATATGATATAATACATCAAGCTGTCCAATAAGACAAATTTGTCGACCGAAAAAAATAAATCTGACAAACCTTATTGCTCCCATCATTTGTAGAGCATGGCGCTTCGGCACATACGGAAATGAATGTATTCATTTACCATAAATTCATTAGTTAATCTTATCATCAAAACTGAGCTTTAAACATTGTTGTTTGTTAAGAAGATCGTATGGCAAAATGGATTTAACCTTGTGGGTAAGTGGCAAGAGGGCGGGTTGGTAGTTCCAACCGAAATAACTATGATGGGTCAACCCACCCTGCCTCATTTTGTAGCCAACTAAAACAAATCTGATTGTTTAATAGGAATTGATCGAGTGATTGAGCCAATGACAAAATTGAGTTTTCGCTTGCCATTAAGAGCTTTTCGCATGGTGCGACTCCATGAGTGGTAATTGTCCTCGGTGAGTTGTTGAGGGACAAGAACCAAGTTGGGTTGATTCGAAGGAGTAAAAAGGTACGGATCAAGATTCAAATTCACCATGGAGGAAGCTTGAGAAGGCAAGAAACAGAGGGAATAAACAAGAAAGATGCAAGAAAAAAGGTGATGTGCAGAAGCAAGAAAGAAAGATTAATTCACTGATACCATGTTAAGAGATATAGCTCAGAGAAAATGAGAGAATTGAGTGAAAATGAATATCATCATTTGATTCATTATTGAGAGAATGAAAACTTACATACAGGAAGAAATCAAGGAGAGTAACAACGAAACTAACTAACTCAGCAACAATAATTACTAACAGAATACAACTACAGTTATGAACTAACTTCAGTTATAATTTCACTATACTTAATAACCCGTGGTGGGGCAAGACAAGATGAATTGATATTTTCAACCTAAATAATCAAAACGAGTTAACATATACTTGTTTCATTTTATTACCAACCCGTGATAAATCAGAAGGATCCGTTTGCCACCTGTAAAATTTAAAATAATAAATACACATTCACTGAGAACATGAAGATAAGTCCGAAAAGTTTACTTTAACATGTTCAATCAAAGTAGTTGAAAGCATTATGGGTTCGCTAATGACCCCAATCATGCTATTCTGCAACTTAATTATTAAATTAGCCCACTCGTCAATTTTTCATTAGCAGCACTTTGAGTTTGGAATAAAAGTTACCTCGAAAGCATCACGCCTTACCACTCGTGATGCCTCTTTCTTCTTTATTTAATCCAATAAAGTTTCCTATACTGCAAAGTCCAGGGTGTTCAGGGTGTTACCAAAAATGCACAGTACCGAGTGTCCTTTATTATAGTTTGATTCCCCTAACTTCGGAAAATATTAGTATATTTATGCATCAAAAGACATAAAGATGCTCTTAAAATCAGTTCAATAAATATTTGATATAAACGAACTTAAAAGTTAATTTGAAACGATAATAAAAGAAAATGTAAGGATCCCTTTTTTTTTTTTGGTATGCATAACGATCCGATTTTATCAGATAACTATAAATCCTTAATAAATTCAAAAAAATGTACAAGTTGAACTTGACACCGATGCTCGTAGGCTCATACCACTGGAGTTTTGAAACCAAACAGCAACGTTGGTTTCCACTTATTATAGGGCCAGCTTAAGCACGCGTCAGCATTTCCATTGGACCGAAGCTCGATTATTCTTTGACAACAAGTTATTTAAATGACAAAAGAAAATTAAACAATTTTAACTTTGAATTCTCTTAATTTGTTTTCGAATGTTCTGTGACATTTTACATACGAAGTATTAAATTATTTCATTTAATCATTTCCTTAAAAGAACATTGCAAGACTTGTATTAAAAGAAAAATAAGTTCAAATGATATATTCGTTCGCCAAATTTTAATTTAGTGTTCATAATTAATGTTTATTGTCTAGTAAAATCTCTCATGATTATTTCTTATTATTGGCTTTTAATCTATTATGAACCAAATTGAAATAAATGAGCTACAAAAAACAATCATTTGTGAAAAATAAAATTTAATTTTTTTTGAAAAAACAACAATTATAAGGACTAAAACTTAAAAATATAAAAGATATAAAGATTAGTACTTAATTACAATGATTAAATATTAAATTTATAACTCTATAAAAACTAAAGTTAAAAAAAAAAGTATAGAAATTATAATCACAAAAAATAAATATTCAAAATTAAAGAAGAAAATATATTATTATTGGTACATTTTATTTTAGATACACCAATAAATACCCTAAATTTTTAGAGTTGAGAGAGTTAGAAAAAAAAATGATATAATTATTATTAATAAAATCACGAGGACCCACATGTTGATAAATAAGTGTCTATAAATGTTTTTAAAATGAAGTAAACAAAGGGATCTACTGAAGAAAATATATGTATAGGGCAGCACAAGGGTAATCTGGGACAGGGCAAGACAAGAGGCTTCCATATGATGCCACGTAAGCAAATTGTACGAGGGTGGCCCACATCATGTAACCCCATTCACCGTTCATCATTCGAGGTTTTCACAGTGTGATTGTCCCCTGTTCCTGTTGTGTCCTAGCATTATACTACAAAAATACTATTTTAACACCCAAAAAGTGGATATCTATTGGAATACTTGCTTAATAATCATTGAATGTGATGGTAGATTCCACATACTTCATCCATTACATCACATCCAATAGCTATTAAGTGGATGTCTTAATAGACACTTATTTTTAAGTGTTTGAATAGCACTTCTCCATTATACTATGCTACACTCTCACGACACACTACACACCCCACACCCAAAACTTCTGTTCATTCTCTTATTATTTCTTCCTCAGATCTAGCTAGTAGGCCTTTCCAGAAAGATAATACAGCAAGTCCCTTCATATATAACAAAGATTGAATATCAGAAGCTTAATTTGAAGGATGAGCTAATTATAACCATCTGCATGCTGCAACAAATGCTAAAACTGGATTCACCCAATATATATATATATATACACATGGATGGCGGTGGTAGTAACTCATCAATGCCATTGCACAACAGGAGTGTGTGCAGGTTAAGGTTAGGCTTCTAAATCTCAATGGCTGTCCTCGTTGGTGGGCATCACTCTTCCTCCAGGTTCTGCAGTACACTCCCCCATTCTTCTCTTCACTATTGTTGTTGTTGGTTTTTTTTTTTTTTGTGGTGCTCTTTTTTTCACAATATTAATTTATTGATTAATATTGTAAAATAATTTTACATAATTATTAAATAAAAATAAATATTTTTTTTTTTGAAAAAAGATTACATAAATGTCTAATATGCTATGATGTTTTTTTTTATTAAATGATTGTATAAAATTATTTTTCATTACGAATGCATGAAAATTATTCTCTATTATTAATACATGTGAGGAATTGCATATTAATAATTATAATTTTAGTTATTTTTATAAGGGAATTTGCTGTTGAAAAAATTGAGCATTGTTTGTTAATAATTGAATATTTTAGTCATCTTGTTAAAGAAATTTGGTTGAAAAAAAAAATCACAAATCTACATATCCATCACATTAATTACTCTTATATAATTTCATCATATGTTGATGTTCGATTCTGTGCTTATAAAGTAAAATTCTTAACGATTTTCTTTAGTTTTATTAAAATTAATTTTAGTTAAAAGTAATTTTGAAATAGATAAGTTATTTATATTTATCATTTTTCAAATTTAAAGTGTGACTTTTATGAAATTTAGTAAACTAACATCAAAAGAAAGTTACGTCCGAGGAAATTCAATTCTGGAAAGAAAAAAAAAGACAAAATTACTATGCAAATTATTTAAAAAAAATTGCTGATTTATCTCACTATTCACTAACTCTTTTAACTCCCCTCTGTCTCTTGTTCTAACAAAACCTTGGCTCCTTGTCAGGTATTGCTCTTGTGGGTACCCTCAAAATTGAGAAAAGTTTCTAACTTTGCTCTGTTTGCATGGATTCCAAGCACTCTTCCGTCAACTTCCACAACCTCAATGCCTCCATAGCAAGGCTTGTGTTCTTCCGTTTACTCTTCTTTGCCTCTGCCATCTCCATAGTTTCCCTCATCCGTTTCCTACCCTCCCTTGACTGGGCATCACTCTCTCCAAAGACCTATGAAAACTGTGTCACTGACTCACCACAACAATCGCTTTTGCAAAACGCTAGTTTGACACCTGGCTCATACTTGTTCCAGAGCAGGGTCATCAACACCTTCTGGGGATCCTTTGATTCCATAAATAACTGCAAGAGGGATTTTAACTTGACTTTCAGTGTTGTCACTGAGCTAATGGGTAAGAGGTTCTTGAACCATGGCTCTAGAAGCCTCTGCATTGGAGAAGCGTCACCAATGGCTGTGTCTGCAATGCAAACTTTGGGGTTCACAAGTGTCAGTGGTATCCACAAGAGCAGTTTCTTCTCCCTCAAGCAGAAGAGAATCGTGTGCGAGCTTGAATTCCAGGTATATGTGTTTCGATTAGTTTGTTAAGTTATTTGTATTAGTTTCTACTCAATTATTTTTAGCTTAATATAGTTATGTAAGTGTAGATGATAATGAAAAAAGTTTTGTCCCGCGCCTTCTCTTATTTTCTTATAATGCAAATATGAGATTAATAGTAGGATCCAAAAATTTCTTATGTTACGTGAGAAGGTCTTCTGCGTTTTCATGTCCCAAACAAAATGTCCAAATCACGAAACTTCTCTTATAAATGTCATTATTTCTTAATTCTCAATCCTCTCATAAAACGCCCAACTGAATTTTTTGTTTGGATGTCAAAATGTTCCTGATATACAGTTTTTTGAAAAAGAATAATGTCGTTATTTCTCAATTCCAATCGGTTACCAAACATGTTTCTAGGACTGTTCCTTTGACTTCGTGTTCTCCAAAGATGTGGACAAGGTTTCAGTCCCTGCATTGCTGGTGCTCGAGGTTGAGCGCATCCTCAAGCCTGGTGGTATAGGTGCACTGCTTGTGGATCCCACTTATTCCTCTTCCAATCCCAGTGACTTAGTGAGATCTGCTACCCCATTTTCATCCTTGTTCCGATCTTCAAGTGTTGTGCATATTGGTCATGTCAATGAACTTACCCTTGTGGTTTTCAAGAAAAGATCTGAGAATACAAGAACCTCCTCTTTCCTCTATCAGCATCATCACCTTCAAGGAGAGTGTGGAAGTATGATGTTCACCAAGCCTCTTATAGAGCTGATGGAGCCTCTTGTAGAGGAAAGACCACCGCCTGAGGAACATGAGAAGAGGATCTCCTATTTGCCTAATTTTGTAGACATGTCTAATAGGAAAAGGTTGGTGCACATTGATATTGGGGTAAGGGAGAATAAGAAAGAAAATGTTAGTAATGATTGGTTCCTCCCATCTTATTATCCCATTGATCACAAAGATTTCAGTGTCTATTTTGTTCACTACAACACTTCCATCTTGTCCCATGTGAAAAGGCCCGGCATCACCTTTGTTTACCATCCGGGGTTGTCTGAAAAGGTTGCAGCTAAGGTTGGTATGGAAAGAGGAGAGGAGGAGTTTGATTTTATAGCATGGTTCAAAGAGACTCTGAATCATGCTGATTTTGTGGTCTTGAAAATGCATGCAGGGAAGGTTGAGATGAAGTTCCTCAAGGATATGTTTGAAAGTGGAGATATATGCTTTGTTAATGAGCTGTTTCTCGGCTGCTCAGACAGCAAGGAAATTAGGTGCATGGATGTTTACAAGGGTCTCAGAGGCAGTGGCGTCTTTGTCCATCAATGGTGGGAAACCGAGGTGGTAGATGTTCAATGATTATTGCTTGAGAGGAATTATTGTCTTTTGATTTCTTGTGCCTCATGTATTGGATCACAGAAAAACTATCTAGTATTGTTGTTGTTGTGCTGTTGTCTTTGTTGTATGATGTATTGTATACATAAAAGACTAATGTGTTATCATTTTCCTGAAAGCATGTAAGAGGTTTTATGAGGTTGTGCAACTTTCATTTGCCTAACCAATTTCAACCTAAAATCCAAAGTGGCTTCTACACTTCAAAAGCCTGTTTATGGTCCTCACAGTTGCATAGTCTTTAAACTGGAAGCCCGATTGATTAGCTTCCATTACTCAAGACAGAAAGGGAAATGAATCAATGTTACAATCTATATAAGTAGAGCTTGATGCTAGTTAAGGTGTCCGCATCTATCTAGGAAGTTACTGGGCTAATGTCACAGGTTTGTGCAATCCATTTACAACGTTCGTAGTGTTTGATTTGTCACGCCTCATTGACCATAAAATATCTATTACTTTTCCATTTCGATGTTGTGGAGACTAGATTTCTTTTTTACACCATATAGTGTAAGGTACTCATCCCTATCACTAATATAATAAAGTATGGACCATGATGATTATGTTACCCGACCTGAAAGGCGCAACAACCTACCCTTAGGCCCCTAATACAAACAAAACATAGCTGGAAGCACCCTTTTTTTTTCTTTTTAATTCTTTTTGTGGAGAATAAGGGGCAAAGCCCATAGAACTAATCAGAAGTGGTTTTAAGAACTAATGCCTTACCACCAAATATGAAAACAGCTTTGTTCTGAACTACACAAAATATTCTTCACAAAAGTTGTCTGCAATTATGCATCACCTTCCTCTCTTACCTTTACTTTTCTCTCTTCCTTTCTTTACTATCATAAATGGCTCAACCTTTTTTTTTTTAGGTCTGTATTGACGTTCTCTTTTCTGTATCCACTTCCACCGGAAAGCAATAAACCGATTGAGAAACCCCAATAAGAGCTTCCTACTATCCAATACTGTGGTAACATGTTAACAAAGCTATATATTAAGGCAACCTATGAAGCCAAACTAAACCTATGTTTCCTCGTCCCCATCAAAGATTTGTGTTAAAGCCAGGGTAAAATACTAGCACATCGTAATCTTTCTTCAAAGGTTACAAAGTATATATATCAGGAAAAACAAACAAAAAGAAGTGCAAGATGATGTCATCCAAAAAGATGAGAAACACATTTAGTTATATTTTAGAGAAGCCATTTAGAAGAAGTAAAACCAAACAAGCATGGTGGAGGCATTGGCTTATAAAGTTAGGTGCAATGCCAACCAGTTGTCCATGTCATAGAGCATAATGTCATAAATAAATTCCATTTTCCCTTTTTTTTTTTGGATTATTGGGAAAAACAAAAAAGAAAAGGCAAAAGTATCAAGTATAACACAGTTTGGACTGTACAAGAAGCTGGAGTCGCTAACAGTATATCTTCATTCCTCAGGTTAAGGCCCGACTTTGATTTCCAATAGCCTCTCAACTGGTTGTCTGCAGATTGGACATCTATTCGTCTGGAACCTCAGAACCTTTGCACATCCGCTGCACATGCACTGCAACAGGGAAAATAATCCAGCCAAAGTATATCAAGAAGGACTCGATGGCTTATTAAGTAGTTTTCAACAGTTAACATTGAGCAAATAATCATCAGAGAATTCAAGTGCATGCTTGGTTTTGGAAAACATTTTTCTTTTCAATTTTTTTCTAAATCAATTATAAAAATACCATCTTGTTTTCATTTTGTTTGCAGTTTTCAAGATTTGTAAAGAAAAAACTGCAAACAACATTTATCTTTTATTGTTTCTTTCGCAATATCCTAAAAATGGAAAGCACAATGAAAACAAAGTGGCAATTCAATAATTAATATTGAAAACAGAAAACGTTTTCTGAAACCATATAGGCACTAAGGTAGCGTTTGATTAGTGATATAGGGATAGAAATACGGAGATATTGGAGACAAAAATATGTTTGGTGGTGGAGGCAGGAACAGGGGACAGTGATAGAAAAACACAATTTCTGTACCTCCAAAAAGTGGAGATAGTGGGGATAGAATACGGAAATAGAAATTTAACATTTTTTTTCTTCCAATAATACCCCTATACATATTTATTATTTATGTCTTCATCTCCACTGTCCCTGTATTTTTGTCTCTATCCCCATACCAAATGCTACCTAAGGGTTTAAATGATGATGAATGACAAAATTTCCAATAGTTGATGAAATTTGCGAGCAGCTGGCATGGATATCATTTATCATTTTACAGTAAATGAATACTCAGAACATGATATTGATGGCTGCCAGCATCATTCTATCAACTAAACAAATAACCCCAAAAAAAGAAATTTGAAAAAGAGGGAAATGGTAAATACCATGTGACGGCAAGGAAGGACAGTTGTGTCCCTAGGCTCTGACAGACAGATAACACACTCTTTTCCTGGGTCATTCCCATCCAAGTCACTCTCGACTGAATTTCCGATACCATATATCTCCTGCAGCTCATACCTCATTGCATTCACCCACAAGATCTGCTTAACAACCTTCACCCGGAATTCCCCTTTCTCCTTCTCAAAGACTGCTTGAGTTATCTGAGAGTTTGTGTTACCAGATGTCGGAGTCTCATCATGAGATGCCGGAGTCTCATTCGATCCAGATGTCGGTGTCTCATTCGATCCATCATGATCACTGGAGGATGCATCAGCCTTAATTGCAAGAGGATAGACATTCATGTCACCCACTTTCAACAACTCAGACTCCTCAAACAGTGAAAAATCAATACCAGTTCCAGCTGGCTGTCTAAACTTCTGGCCAAGACCTTGCAGAAAATTTACAGTCACGGGCGGAAGAATATTTTCCTTCATTGGTGTAAGGATGCAGCCTTCACCTTCTTTTGCAAAGAAAAGCATGGAGATGCTGTTATGGAGATAAAAAGGAAACAAAACCTTTAGATCAACTAAATGAAGAATTGTAGTACAAAATGTCCACATTCATAATTGTAAAAGATGGAAGTTGATTAAACAAGAGTATAGAAGGTTGGTAATCTTTTAATCACCGTAGATAATGTATATATATAACTGTCTAATTATACTTAAAGGATGTAGATTTTCTTACATAAGAGGGTCAAGCACACAGAACAGTTAAACCAAAACAAATAACTTCACTCCAAGATTGGTAATTTGACAGTAATAATAGCTTGTCGGCATAAGTATATCAGGAAACTAACGCCTTTTACGTTGTTGTTCAGGCACAAAAAACCTCAGCTTTCAACCTGATTAAAGCACTATTAGCGACTATTTTCTCAACTCAGCTAACCATTTTACTTGCAATTACATGTGTAATAAATAACTTCGCTTTCAATTGTAAAAAATGCTCCATGCAAAAATAGAAAAGTGATTTCTTTAGCTCTGAGAGAAACGAGGAAAGGGATAAAAAGGGCACTCTCAAGAACCTCAAGGACATTATCAAATAGAAGAAGAGTTGGTATCTTTCTGTCTAGTGTGTGATCAGATTGAAGTCCAGCATATATCAAACTGAAAAAAAAAAAAAACAGAGTAGCTTTTATAAGCAATGTTGATTATCAAATGAAGACAATCTGTCATGCTGGCAATCTTTAGCAGCAATTGACTTTGCTGTCCAATCGGACTCCCAGATTGTCAAAGGAAATTGAACCCTAGCAACACATAGATATCCTTATTCAGTAAATCACATAATACACTTTCAAAAAAAAAAGCTATAGCTATTCTTCTGAAGAGAAAGCCAATAAGCTATCTGCAATCCAGAGTATAAACTTATTTCACACAGTCACCTGTTCATATCAATATTTTTGTTTGGGCAATGCTATTCCCACACAACTTTATAGCATAGCTAGAGTAACATGCTACCATCATCATAGTTTGAAAGGTTGAGCATACCAATGCAGACTCATAGGACTAACAGGCACAGATAAACAAATTTGTCCATTCAACAAGCAAATCACCATATCAACACTTGCAAGCATAGTTATAAAAACCGGCTAGTTGGATTGGTCCCTCATCCAAACCGGTGCGACCTGGTTCGACTGGGCCGGGTTTGTATCAAAACCGGTGACTCGGCCAGTTGAACCGGGTCTGGTCGGGTCGTTTTTTTTTTTTTTTTTGCTCTTTTTTTTACTAAATGATGTCTTTTTTAAAAATCTTAAAAAAAATTATAATATGATTTATACAAAAAAAAAAAAAAAATACAGTAACTTTGTTGGATCCATCATGACTTGTGATGTAAATTTTATGAGTTTACTTGCGTAATTATATTTTAAACTTGTCAATTGTAATTTGTGATTATGAAATATGAATAATATTTAGGAATATATGTTATTTATTTTTCTTTTTGTATTTAGACCCCTTAAAAAATGTCAAATTGTTAATTAGTTGTCATTTTATTGTATTTTATTTAAATTTTTTATAATTTTTTTTTATATAAATCCAGTTCAACCGGTTCGACCAGTGACCCACCGGTTGAACCAGTGACCCGGTACCTCGACCTCGTCGATGACCAGGTTGAGTCTGATAACTATGCTTGCAAGCAAGCTGAGCTAAGCAAATCCAGCATCCCCCAACAATCTTAAACCTAACAGCAACCTATTAAACAACCTTTCCAATCCAAAACATTGCATGATCTGCCACTAAATGATTACCATTCACATGAAGCATTCAACAACCACAACACATACTATCTTACACCACCACCACCATCAGCATCATTACAATATCATATCACAAACATCATGATCATCAACAACATCAAAGTCTTGTTCCACTAAGCAAGGTCAGATACCTGGATCAACCTGTCTATATTCAGAACATTAACATCTAAATCCAGTGTACCTCCAACAAGCTTAACACTAACAGTAGCCCATTTAACAACCTCTCCAATCCAAAACCTTGCATCTGGCACATAATTTCCATTCACATGATGCATTCAACAACCACAACATGTATTATCTCATTTCATCATCACCATTAACACAACACACCTTCATTACAATATCATATCATAATCATTAGGAGAAAAAAAAAAGGAACACAAAGTTACCTTCCAGAAACTGTGGCATCAAATGTGAACGACAATAGGAACTTCCCAGGGTTCTCCTCATCAACCTCAACCCTCATAGTCTCCTTCCTTATGTTCACATCATTCTTTATAGTAACTGCCTTCTGGTGCTCCACATAGGGCGCCGGCGGTGGCGGAGGCACGGCCAGCGGATACCGCCCCCACATCGGCTCCACAGCCGTACGGTGGTGGTGGTCGTACGGCGCCGGCAACGGCAACGGCGGAGGATAGTAACCGGGGTAGTGATGATGCGGCGTGGCAGCAGGAGGGTACACGAACCGGTTAGCCGTGATTTCCGGCTGCGGCGTCACCGGCGGCGGTGGAGGCGGCGGAGGATGAATTCTCCTCCCACTTCCGCCGCCACCAACGTGTCTCCTCCGGTTGCTGGCGCCGCTGCTTCCTATGTTACCCATGCGAAACCCTTCCCCCTGTTTTTCTTCAGATAGAATTAAAAATTTAAACTTTGGAGCTGAATGGGAAGAAAATTGAGGTTTGATTAGAGCGATTAGGGTTTAAGGATATTGGGCTTTTGTTTTTGTTATGATGCTTGAAAGGGTGTTTGTTGTTTCATGAGAAAATGAAGGACATGGTGTGAGAGAAAAAACAGGGGAAACAGAGGGAAGCTGATTTAAAACCTTTTTCCTCTTTTTCTTCGGAGAGTTTTAAAAGTCGAAACTTTAGAGCTGAATGAGACGAGAATTGAGGTTGGAGAAGAGGGGGTTAGGGCCTAGGGAGATTGGGTTTTCGTTTGGTGGTGCTTCAAAGGGTGTTTGTTAATCATGAGAAGAAAATAATGGAGGACATTCTGTGAGAGTGAAACAGAGCAAAACACAGGATGGAAATGAAAGTGGGTATTTGCATAGAAATGGAAAAACAGAGAGAGATTCCTTGTGGAAGGTATAATGGGGTTGCGTAAAGCTCCACCGAGCCAGCTTGAGGAACACCTCTGATGGAGGGATGGATGGGATGTGAAGATGGTGCTTAAAGTGACCCACTTTTTTTTTTTTTTCCTTTCTTACTTTGGTTTGTCATTTTCCTAATATATTATATTTTATTATATGGTGGTGTGAGATTTTAGATTTTATTGAGATATATGAGAGTTAATTATTTAACTTTGATACTCTGAACAGAAAATCGTGTTTTATATTCCAAAATCTACTGCCATTTTTCACACGCTATTCCTCTATTAGCCCAAATGCAGCCTAACTCCATCATTTGATTAAAGGCTTTCTCAATTTTCACTTCCTAATGGGTCTACAAAATAATAATAAAGACAGGCATATCTATTTATAAAAGAAATCCATTTCAAAGGAGACTTTTTTCTTAATACGTAAGGAAAAGGTTATGATTTTATTTTCTTGACAACTACTCATTCTATAAATCATGCAAAGTTCAAATTAAATCCAATTAAATGACATAAAATATACCCTTACTTATTTACTCTAAAATAAATTTCTCAATTATACATTGTTACCATTGTTTCTGTTATGTGTATGTTGAATGGTAAAATGTAGGCTTAAATTGTCTTGGTTTAGCCAAGCTAATCTCAAAACTTTATTTAGTTGGTAGTTCCACTCCATGTAAGGGTTTTCCTTTCTTTATTAACAGATATGCTCATTTATTCTAAGCTTCCTGTTTAGAGTTTAAAGCAGATTTCATATCAGCTTCGCTATCTTAGTAGATTATAATAAGAGAATGATTATAGATTGTTTTGCTACGCCGCTAGTAAATATCAGCTTTGGCATTTTGTATTGGACTTTCAGATTTTGTGACTCTTGATTTCGTGGTTCGTCATTACATCATTAGGGATGTGAGATTTTGAGGGCCTTATATAACAAAGTACAAAACAAATAAGGCAAGGAAAACAAGTTTCAGTGGCAATGCCTGTATTGCACGTATCAAATGAGACCATGAGTGAAATAATATTGTCGACTATGGAAGGTCAATCTAACATTCAAAACTTGAGAAAATATTTTTAAAAATTGGCAAACCTTAAGTTTGTCTAAATTTTGTTCTTACATGGCTATCATTGTCCAATATTTTTTAATTTTGTCATGCTTAATTATCAATATAAATAATATAAATTAATGATCGAATCGATTAAATTCAATATGGTTGAAAAGTTATAAAATAAAATAAGTATGTAAAACCCACTACTAAAGTAAATGAATTCCCACACACACACACACACACATATATATATATAGAGGATATGACTCAAGTGAGATGGGTGATTTATAATGAGAGTAATAGGAGTAAATTTAGATCGTTTTACATGAATAGTCAATATTAAAATATAAAATTACATAATATTTGTAAATGATCACATGATCATTAATTACCATTAATAATTTTCAATTATGATCATTTATATATGATTATGTGGCTCATATTTATTTCTTTCACCATCATAATAAACTACTTTTCTCACTAGAATCATCCCTTATATATATATATATATATATATTAAATAAAAAGTATGAAATTCTAAATTTAAAAATATAATTTTTAAAGTACTAAAAAATAATATATTATTTTTAGAGTACAATTTTTAAGGAAAATACGGATCCATAAACAAATAAGGAAAGTTATCTAGTACGAAAACGAAAATCACGAATTGAAGAGATATGACATATGTGATCGGTGATTGTACCATTGGATTTTGTTTGCAAAATTGGCGAAATTCATGGGGAATGAATGACAAAAGAAGTGTTCCACGTCATTCATATGTTATTCGTACAACATTTTTTTTAAGAGGGTTACTCGTGTTCCTCCGTTGCTCAATGACTATGGTATTTATAACACTGTAGTATTTAATTAGTGACACAAAAATAGAAGTATAAAGACACTAAAAATACATATTTATTTGATGGTGGAGGCATAAATAGAGCATAGAAAATTTTTATCTCTGAAATATAAAAATATAAATTTATGTACCTCTAAAAAGTGATAATAGAATACATGCATAAAAATTTAATATTATTTTTTTAATAATACCTATATACATATTTGCTATTTTCTATATATATATTCTATTATCACTTTTTAGATTGACCATTGAAAAAATAATATTAAAAGATGGTGGTACAAGGTAGTTCGACGACCGGTCAATTACAATTAACGGCCCGTCAATACAGTCAACCTCTGTAAATAGCCCGCCACCGATAGTCAACAACTGATCGATAGTACTATAGGTACCATAACTATTGACCAATGGAGGTACACTAATGTTATCCTTTTTTGAAACCACATTCGCATTACCTAGAAGAGGTTAAAAAGAAAAAACAGAAGAATTTAAACTGGTTCTAAATTAAATTAATCAGTTACTTGTCTAGAATTTATCACAAATTCATCTTAAATTAACCTAATAATCAATTTAGCTGTTTTTAATCACTGAGAAAGAAAATGCGATTGGCTATCTATTTAACCAATTGAATAATTAGTTTAGGTCACATTAAATAGCAAACGTAAACATTGAGTACCTTACTATTATATTCTATTCTGGTGAATGGACCAAAATATTATATATTTATCAAAGATTTTGTATATAAAATTGTGGCATTCTTTATTATTTAGTATTCTCTCTTTATCTTTTGTTGAGTTTTATTTTATATATATATATATATAAAAGATAAATAAAAAAGGTGAGGCGATGGGTGGTGCCATACACGTGTAGTCCACTATTAACATGCACATATATCAGTTATAAAGACATCATGCTCTGCTCCACCTCCATAGTTGAGCAGCAAATAATTACAAGTGGTTTTATCATGCACATATATTCGTTCAAGATCGTTCCTTAAATCGGGTAACTATCATCCATGTCATAGGCTCATAGTTGATCTGTGTGACTGTGTCCTCGATCCTCATGTCTTCTCAACTTCAATAGTTCCAAATGTACGTTGACTTACTATTTTCCACACCAGCTGTTTGAAATAATCACAAAATACCAATACAAAGAAATACCACAAACTTGTGAAATAGTTAATGTATAGTTTTTTTTTTTTTGATAAAATTCTTAACCTTCTTACTGCACAACTCTAACTTTTCATGTAGAAATCGTGAGAATTAGTGACTATTTAAGTAATATTGTTATATATACGCACAGTATTATATTCATAAAAAAACAGAATCAATATGTTTAGGCATTTTCATTTTGATATTTTTGTTAATATATTTTTTTCGTCTTTTGCCGATATTTTGGTCAGCTATATAATCATTTGTAATGAATTTTTCTTATGCGTAAAGCTTACATAATTTTGTTATATGTGAATATTCATCAATAATAAAAAAAAGGTGTGGCCAAATGTAGAACACACAATAGAATATAATCAATTATGGAAATCAATACATAACAAGATTATGTGAGATTTTTCATTTGAAATGATCAATTCCTCTATGTTCATTGCGCAAGAGTTTTGGAGTAAGCCCGAGTCCAATCCAGATTGCAAGTCGTGCTGAAATAAAATTTGGCTGATTTATACTCTCAGCTCGTTGGCCCAATGTTTTGGTCTGATAGGCCCAATTCAATGCGCAGTTAAGTTGAGATGTTTTCAATGAGACAAAGTTGGAGGCCCATTAGTTTTGTTCCATTTTAATTTCAAACATGCTGTAGACCCAATTTAATTTCCAATCATAGATGCCATGGCTAGAGCCATTGAAATGGCCTAAGTCCGATGGACCGGTTCAAATAACCTGAAAAAGTGAGTTGGGCCAGAAAAATAGTAGCAAAAAATAACTATAGCCCGATTTAGCCCAAGTCAATTTGGCTCAACTTGATTTTGAAATGTTATTAATTTTTTTTTTGAATAAGCAAGGTAAATTTATAATATCAGTATTGAAAATATTTTTCAGAAAAGTTTTTTTGAAAAAAAAATGAGTAGATGTTGGTTATGTTTGTTACCTTGCAATTTTCATATAATGTAAACTTTTAGAATATGTTTATGAGTTGAGATTTTAGAGGAGAGGGATGAAAATGAAGGATTTACTGTACAATTTTACACTAAAAATCTCTCATTTTCATTATCTTCCCTTCAAAATCCCAACTCACAAATATACTTTTAGTTACATTAACTTTTTTTTTTTTTTGGTTTGGGTGAGGTTAGCTACATTAAGTTACGAAACTTTCAAAAGAACTTTAGATGGAAAAAAAAAACTATACAACATTGCTAAATATTTTTTGGGTGAGGTTAGTAA